>CABEEJ010000439.1:248583-265507 GCA_901482245.1 Timema douglasi
TTTTTTTTTTTAACCGCCCAAGGATCTGTGAATGATTACTCAAGACAATTGTGTTTGTCTAGAGAAAAGGATGAATGAGTTTTGAAGTAAAAAAAAATAAAAAGGGAAAGAAGAAGATGCACAGTTGCAAGAAAGAAGAACAAATTATATGGATCATGAAAGTTGTGAAATGTATTAATTTATTTCAATGAAATTCTTAGTATGGTTACAAATAGCCTCATTAAGTTTTCACATCCTTCGATAATTAACTTCATGATTGTGTGTGTAATTAAATATTCCAAATAAAGCCACTGGCTATAAATTAACATTTATCATAGGAAAGCCCGAATGGGTAGTAAGATGCGCTGCTAAATAAATAATAAATAGAGGAGTTTATGGTGTCTGAAATCTAGGCAAAATGTGAGCTATGTTTCGATACACGTTTGAATAGAGTCAACAAAAATTATATCCGATTCCTTTTAAATTTAGTTGATCTTTATAATTTAAAATTGATGAATACTTTAGATTTGCCAGAAAATGTTTTATTTACGTTTCTGGGTATGTATTTAATATAATTTAAAAATGTGATAGTTTGGTTAATTTTTTAAAGGTATTTTAATAGGTAGCTAACTATTACAACATATGTCCGTAAAAGATTTTGTTCATGTATGATGCTTATAAATGTTTTATTTTGAGAAGATCCTGGAAAAGATAATACAAAATAAAACGAAAGGAAAGGTAGAGAGAAGAACAGCATGAATTTAGGGAACGGAAGTCTACAAAATAGTTGATATTTTCCATATGACAGCTGATGGAATTAAGATATGAATTTGGTAAAGATTTGGTAATAGTATTTATGGATTGGGAGAAGGCATATGATAGCGTGGATATAAATAAAGTTTGGAAAGCGATGAAGGAGGCCGAAGTGGAAAAAATGAGTTATAATGATAGTGAAAAGCATGTATGAGAATAACAGGAGTTGTGTTAAGACGGATAATTTGGAATGAAGGAATTAGCATTATGAAGTGTAACATGATGGTAACGACAAGGAAGAGGATAAGGTGTAGTAATTCTATAAAAATGGATGGAGTATAGCTGAGAAAAAAACTGAACGTAAAATATCTTGGAAGCTTAATTGAGGCCTAAAATGTAAGTAAATAGGATCTAATAAGAGGAAGAAAGCAGTGATAGATATTACAAAGGTGTGCAAAAGACCTGCTATAGAGAAGAGAAGTGCTTTTGTAGTTTAAGAAAGTATTGAACAGTTCGTATTCTTTACCCACTGTCGCATATGCAGTGGAAACAAGAACATTGAATGTAAAAGGGACTCGGAAAGTAGAGGTCATGAGGATGAAGTTTGTGAGGAGCATGTTTAGCTGTCATGAGGAAAAACAAGATTAGGAATGAAGTTATCAGGGGGAAAAATGTGGGTACAGGGAGTACATGAGATAGTAGAGGAAGCAAGGTTGAGATGGTATGGGCATGTAATGAGGATGTTGGAGTACATGAGATGGTAGAGGAAGCAAGGTTGAGATGGTATGGGCATGTAATGAGGATGTTGGAGTACATGAGATAGTAGAGGAAGCAAGGTTGAGATGGTATGGGCATGTAATGAGGATGTTGGAGTACATGAGATAGTAGAGGAAGCAAGGTTGAGGTGGTATGGGCATGTAATAAGGATGGAGAAAGAGAGGATGTGAAACCAAATTATGGAAATGAAGTATGTAGGTAAGATACCACAAGAGAGTCAAATAAATAGATGGGAATAATAGATAACAGAAAGTGTGCAAGTGAAAGGAAAATAATGGGATAAATTAGAGGAGTAAGAATGATGGATGGATAGAGGAAAATGGAGGGATTTTACTAAACTGACCCGACCACAGGCTGGAAACAGTTGATGAGGATGATGGTTTTATCGACATACGACTCAACAATTAGTTTAACCAAAACATCACATAAAAAACAAATATATAAAATATTAAATTGCTGTGATCTGCCTTAAACGTAGAATATATCCCGTGTTTGTTAACCTGGATAAATAAACAACCTCTCAATGCCATATTGTGTTGCTTCCCCAAGTTTATCTACTGTAGCTAGATTTTACATGTTGCTCGACCACACTCTTCCCAAGTGCAGGGTTAGTTATGTTTTCACGATCGTTTTCATTGACGTTCCCTCCTCCCTCCTACACCATTCAGTCGTAACGGTGTCTATGGCTAAGGGTCATCGTTAGTTCAAACCAGGTTTCACAACGCGGTGTTTATGTTCTGTTCGTTTTACCTTAAATTGTAAGTGCTTTCCTAAAGTTCATTACGTTTTAAACTATAAATAATTTGTAGTAGTAGACCAATCACCATAGAAATAGCAATTTGCAAAATATAACAGACAAATGTTATTAACAAACGTTAATTAAAGATCACATGGATTGGCATTTAAATAGATTAAAGTAGTTCTATGAGCTTTGAGAAATGCCAAAACTGATTATTTCTTTGGCTGATTATTCGAGATTTATTTTTAAGTCCATAAATTTAATTTACTGAGAGAAATTCTCGAGTATTGATAGAAATACAAAAAACTAATATATCAAATTGAGTAACCACTTATAAGGATTATACGAATCTAAGGATTTCATTCTTTTGATCAGGATATAAAATTTGACAAATAGTTCAAATATCTTAAGAAAATGTTATTTGATATATTTGGATCCAAAATAATCAGAAATTTCGAAAAAAAAAAATGTAATAATCATCGATTTACAATGAAACCCTGGGAAATGTTGCTACAATCACATGAATCCACAATAATAAATAAACAAAATTATTAATTAACAGAAATGAATTTTAAAAACAACTTATGTCACACAGTATTTTAAAATTAAAAATTTGTAAAATAGGAAAGGATATAAACGTATAGATAGTTTTTCCAATAAAAAAATGTAATTATTTTCATGACGATATTAGTTAAACAAGTTGATTAGTGATACAAAGGATAGTAAGGACGTATATTTATAATCACCCACATTTGAAAATATGTAAATTGATTAAAAATCGTTATCTAGTTTATTGAATATGGTTATTATCTTCTGTCAATTATGTTTGGTCATTTGATCAACGACGATATTAATTTTATAACTGCCCTTTCATTAAAAATTGTCATGGTCTGACCAAATTATAATATGGTATAGCAAATATTATTAACGTATTACATACATTTTAAAGTAGTCCTAGCAGCCTGTAATCTCTATAATTAACTATTACTATAACTTGAGCTCAGTGTTTTAAACATTGTTTGCTATCCATGTGCTGTCTGTGAATAATCAATCCGAATTATTAAAAGAAATATTTAAAAAAATTATGTATTTACATGGAGACCTTAGGTCCTTCTTCCATAGAGATAGCCAACGTGCCGTGATACATCGCGGGCAACTGGTCACCTGTTTTAAGTTTCCCCGTTTCTAGTCCACACAAGAAACCTATTTTCTCATGAGATTGTCATAGTCTAATGAGGACCTAGTTGTTGGATATTAGTACTTAAAAGCTCGTAAAAAGACCCGGAAACGAGTTTTTTCTTCTTTCAAAATCTGAATGAAACCAAAGGTTCAAAAGTAGGGTGATTTTCTACCTCAAGAACAAAGTTTTCACTAACAGTTTGTTCTTTATTTGTCCGTGGCATTTTATCACCCAGAAGTGAAAACTTGCTGGAAAAACGTGAAAAGATCTCAACTTAAGCTTGCACAAACGGGTATAAAACATTAAGTACAACTTCACAAGTGCACGCCGCAACGACTAAAAAGGGTGATTTACACGGTGCTGCTTTTGATAATGTTCGCTGGCTTCTTTAGACACAACATTGCCGCTTTTCCTGAGCAAATATCTGGCTGCAAGATTCGTTATTTGATAAACGTTTGAACAATGCTTCTAAAAAATTAGAAGTAATCAGTGTTTAGCCGGTCTTGAGTGTCATTGCGTCAAAATAACTCACCTGGCACGTGAGTCTCAAACAAGTTTTGTAGCAAGCTGCCCGTCTCGCGCATGCGCATTAAGGCATACCCATTCGCTGGTCGCTCTTAAAAGCGCCGACACGCCGCGCCGCTTCTTTTGACGCTGCTGGTAAAAGCAGCCACTTACTCGCTTTGCGGGAGCGTTTAAGTTGGACATGTTCAACTTGTCAGTTAGCGTCTTTTATTCACCGAGTCTTCAAAATTATGGCGCGAGAGAATAAAATAAGCCGCTTCTTTAGAATCTTTTACCAGCGAATTCGCCAGATTATAATTAAGCTTGTTCAAAGCGAATAAAAGCAGCACCGTGTAAATCAACGTTTTTAAACAGGCAGCTTATAGCATGGCGGTCAACATGTTTGGTCTCCTTAAGATGTATCATCCATCGCTAAAATCAGTCTCATCAATGAACGAATGAAGCACTGTTTGGATGCAAAAGATGCCTAGGTGATTGGTTGCTTGGTCATGAGTGATTAATCGCTTGGTTTTGGTCTCCTCGATGGACGAGTGGAGCACTGTTTGAATGCAAAAGATGCCTAGGTGATTGGTTGCTTGGCCGTGAGTGATTACTCGCTTGGTTTTGGTCTCCTTGATGGACGAGTGGAGCACTGTTTAAATGCAAAAGATGCCTAGGTGATTGGTTGCTTGGCCGTGAGTGATTAATCTCTTGGTTTTGGTCTCCTTGATGGACGAGTGGAGCAACTGTTTGAATGCAAAAGATGCCTAGGTGATTGGTTGCTTGGCCGTGACGAGTGGAGCACTGTTTGAATGCAAAAGATGCCTAGGTGATTGGTTGCTTGGCCGTGAGTGATTAATCGCTTGGTTTTGGTCTCCTTGATGGACGAGTGGAGCACTGTTTAAATGCAAAAGATGCTTAGGTGATTGGTTGCTTGGTCGTGAGTGATTGATTAATCGCTTGTCTTTGGTCTCTTCGATGGATGAAGTGCGCCAATGCTCTTATGCTAAGCTATCTAGTATTCAACCTGTCATTATGATTATTAATTTGCATAGCTTACTGGCTTAAGGCAGAGACTGTGATATACATGCAAGTTCATTTAGTTCTTAAATATATCAAAAGCGCAGACACTATGACGCCACTTGTACACGTTTTAATTATAAGTTTAATTGAATAAATGCAAAATAATAATTGAGTAATTAAATTAGTTAGTTAAAATTAAGTTTGTGGTAGCGAGCTTGTGGAAAACTAGATTTTTAACATATTATTGTTATTATTATTATTAGCACCACGTCTTACTACCCGTTCGGGTTATACGCACTTACGGTAATGTGTAATTGTGAGATGAAATGGAGGACTTACAGTTTAACGTGGGATCCGAACCACGGTGGAGGCCTGACATTCCACACGTTCACAAGATGTGATTAATACACGTCTTGTCAGAGAGTGAAGGAAGGGTTTGGTAATCAGATAAATCTGTGCGGTGACAGATGATTGAACCCCGGACCCCCAGAACAGAAGTCCGACACCATAACCTAGACCACCAGGTCACCAACATTTTAATAAATCCATTGGAAAAATTTATCATTAAAAAAATTTTGAAGTAATTTAATAAATACCTAGGAATTTGCAAAGTTTGTTATAAATAGAGTTACAAGCGGTGAGTTTATTTCAACATGTATTTAAAAAAAAAATTAATCAGTTTAGGGTTTACACTATAGAATAAACCATTGGCATAAACACAAGTGAAACAAACACTAAAAAATATATAGTTTTTAATGGATCTCACTTAAAAATAATAGGCTTACGTGCGTTAACATTGCATCCAAATTACTTTGTACGACATAACGTGAGTTGAATTATCATTACTAAATATTAAATTGGATATTAAAATTTTATTTATCTATTTAAAGTCAATAAAATTACAGTATCAACTATGAAATAAGTTATACCTTAGTATGAAAGCTAGATATATAAATATTTAATAAAGCCATTAAGGTCTAGACGAAACAGAAGCCTTCGTGAACCAATCCACATTTCATTTATTCTGGCTCATAGCTTAGCAAAAAAACAAACAAAAAAACTTTGTTTTACGAAAAAAAAGTGAAAATAAAAATGTTCGTAGATTTATCTAACGAGTGTAATTTTTTTTTTTTACCTTTGTCTAGTTCTACTTTGAAGCATATTCAGACAGAAATTTGACCCAAAATTAGACCATAATTTTATTTTCGTATATCTTCCCTTCCTGTTTCCTATATATATTCTGTACTCGTGGACTCTACCACAAGGGACAGGATAGAAACTAGGATGTTTTGTTATCAAAGAGAAATGCTGAACAACACGAACAAGAAGTGTGACTAAAGATAAAGCGAAATAAAGAGAGAAAGAGAGAGAGCGTTAACTTTTTACGTCTCTTAACGTTATTTGTTCCAAGTCTGATGAAAAACACGCACATAAACCTGTCCTACTGAAAGTAGCCCAAAGAGAAGAAAAGTAATTAAATCAAATGTAGAAGGGGTAGTTTGCGTGCCGAAACAAGAGGTGTTTTTGTAAAGGAAGTCACGTAAAAGGGGTGACGGTGTTAATAATAACAAAAAATTTGCTTATTATAGGGTAAAGTATCCTTATTCCGTGATAGCCCTAATTCCGTGATAGCTTACTATATATTTTATCATGAAAATATGAACCTTCTTAAAATACTTTTTGGATCATCAACAGATCGCAGCAGTTGCTTGGAAATTAGTTTTAATTTAGGATCACATTCTGGTAGCAACTTTTGACACTAACTGTAACTGGGAATGACTTTGTGAAAAAGTGTTTATCTATGCAATGTTATTAAAGGTGGGTTGAGTTAATATATTTTCAGTAATAACTATTTGTTTATTATTAATGTATTTGTGCTTTATCGTAATTATTTGATTGCTGAACATATTTATGTAAAATTGTTATAATATAGATTCTTATTAAGAAATTTAGAGCCTTTCACATTCTATAAATAATCTTTATTTTTTTCGTATTGCTTGTGTGGTTGGGTTCATAAAATTAATTATTTTCAGTATTTACTACAAATACATACGTAATATTTACTATTTTATAATTGCTTAAAGATATTAATAGTAAAATCTATTTTTATATTTAACCATCAGTTATTAAAAATGGGTGGATCAAAAAAAAACTTAAATCAAAGAGTCAACCAGATTCTTTTAAAGATTATAATACAAAGACACTGGAGAAAGCAGTACGATCAGTTTTAGAAGACAATTGGAGTGTTTATAAAATTTCTAAATATTATGGTGTGTCATGGTCAAAATTGAAAGATGATATTTGTAAAGCAAGTAATTCAATTAATTTTGATGGTGTGATTTTAAAAACATTCAACGTGGGAAAAGTTGGGAAGCCTTTTGTTCCAAGTTCAGAAGAGGAAACTAATATTTGCAGCTACGCCATTAAAATGCAAGAGCTTGGATTTGGTCTTACCACACTACAAATAAGAAAACTTGCTTATAAATTAGCAGAGAAAAGTGGGAAAGCATCTTGTTTTTAAATGTTGAAAACACAGCAGCAGGAAAGAAGTGTTTCAAAGGTTTTCGTCAAAGATTCAATTTGACTCTGAGAAAGCCGGAAAATCTTTGGAGGTATCGTGCATCATGCGCCAACCCAGTTGTTATTCAAGAGTTTTACGATTGCTTAGAGAAGATGATCATTGAACATGGGCTTGCTGATTCACCTCAAAGAATTTAGAACTGCGATGAGACAGGTTTGACGTTTGTACCAGCTTCCGGATCAAAGGTTTTCACAAGTGTTGGTAAAACATATATATACCGACGTGTTTATGCAGAATGAGGCACTACATCAACTGTCTTGGCTTGTGCAAATGCTGCTGGAAAAAGAGTTTTTCTGTTAATTCTATTCAAAGGTGTTCAAAATATTCCAGCTTTGAAGACAGGAGTACATTATGATGCACCAATTGGAGTGATTCCAAAAGGGTGAGTATATTTTTAAATTGTTAGAATCATTTATTGACCTTATTCCTCCAGAAAGACCGGTTATGTTAGTTATGGATTCTCACGCATCCCACTTATCACCAAAAGTACTTGAAATGGCTGAAAAAAATAATTTTAATTACATTTTCTTCTCACACCACTCACCTACTTAAACCACTTGATGTTAGTGTTTTTGCTTCATTAAAAGCAGAATGGAAAACTGAACTTGAGGATCAAATGAAGAAAAGTCCAGGAAAGACTCCCAGCAGATATGACTTTCATTCACTTTTTAATCCAGCCTATGAAATAAGTCTTACCCCGCAAATCATCAGATCTGGGTTCAGGAAAAGTGGGATATATCTATTCAATATAAACTGTATTGCACCTGAAGCTCTTGCTCCTTCAATAGTCTCAATGTCACAAATGAAACAAACAATGAGTCGGGAGATATGACTAAATTACTCTCGATACCCAGCTGTAGCAATTCAGTCCCACTTCAAACCAACAATAGAACAAAACAATCCGTTAAGGTTCATACCGTTTCTCCATTAGCAATTCACCCAAAACCGTCTACAAGTCAACTTAAACCATGTTCAAGAACACACAGAAAAGAAGAGTCTAATGACGAGCAATCTATTTGTTTGGTTTATCAGAAAGGTTACCAGTATGACTTGGACCACAAAACAGGTGCAAAGTGGATATAATGCTGCTTTTGTCTGCAGGGGTGACTGTGGTGAAGATGTTTTTATGTGGTTAAATTGTGCAAATGACAGCTCAACTGATAATTAGTGGAAAAAAAAAATGTAACATAGAACCTCCATAGTCCATAGTTTTAGCAAGGTAATAAATATAATTGTGTTAAGGTGCTTGTTACGGAATAAGGAACCATGCATCACGTAATAAGGACCCTGTTATATTTTTATAATAACTATGTATTTCCATACAAAAAAATGTAATAAAATATGTTCATATTCTATAAACAATTAATAAAGGTTCCAAAGGTTCCTAAGTTACTTGAAAAATTTAAAAAAACAACTCAACTGTCATGGGAAAAAATCATCTCACACTAATGTTATCACTGAATTAGGCTACTACCCAGTTTCACAGATGATAATCGAATGCGCATTGACACCAGTCAAAAGCTTTCATTCGGCAAACCTTCCTCTCTGAAGATACAGATGTAAGATTATAAAAGTTAAATAACATTTATTTATCTAGTGGGGATATTTTTGTAGAGGAAGAGTGGGTAACCATTTAAGAAAAAAAAAAAACCTGGTAAACTTATAAGGAACTTCAGCCCCAGCCCACCTGTCATCGGCAAAACGGACTAGACAAGTTTAACATCCAGCCCTTATGTCCACCGGTACTAGTCACTTATTAAAATAAGAGTTGCGAAAGGTCAATATGATTAAAGTTTATTTAAAGATAATTAATGAAAGAAAACCCACATCAGTGGAGGAATGGTCTAAACTCTAAAGCATCACTCTTGAAATAGACTGGATTGTGAGTGATGGGGAAGTTTAGGTTCGAATCCCGGCCAGAAGTTCTTACTTTACTCAAATATTGATATATTTCTTTACATTTTACCTCCTTAGATTTTATTTCATTAATGTAGATATTTTGATAGCCCAGATGAGAAGTGAGACTCGCTACCTCAGCACCTGTAGTATGTGATAGAAAGGTTGAGATTCGAATCCCAGCCGAGTTTACTGTCGGGTTTTTATTTTATTAATAGATTCCCACTTCTCCTGTACGAAAATTAAGATACATTTATTTTATATTCATCCCTTTCAATAAGTGCAAATATTCGTACAGTACAGACGGGTGGATAGATGTGGATTACAAAAAAATATAGGGCCTATATGTAAATATACAGAATGTTCGGAAACTCATAACCCAAACTGCACATATAGCTGGTTTGAACCAAAAGTAATACAAAATCCCGGTACACTTATATCTAACAAACTATGCTAGTATTATCTAATTGTATTCAAAGTTTCGGAATATAGCGCTGGCATAGCAGCAAAGCTGCCAAGCACGCATGCACAACAAGTTGCATAGAAGCTAGGCGCGCGGCACTGCACATGTAATAATGTCAACAACTTTCTGTGATATAGGGCCGTTAACGTAATCATAACGTATTCACATTTCTAGATGGATTGGTATGTTTAATATTAATTAGGTGATCTGGCGGTCTAGGGCTGAGGTGTCAGACTTCTATGCTGGCAGCCGGGGTTCAATCCTCCGTCCCGGCAAAGATATATCTGATTACTAAACCCTTCCTTCACCTCTGACAAGACATCTTGTAAATGTGAGGAATGCCAGGCCTCCACTGTGGTTCGGATTCCACGTTAAACTGTAGGTCCTCCATTTCATCTCACAATCACCCTACCATTTCACATTAGTGTAAGTGCGTATAACCCGAACGGGTAGTAAGACGCGGTGCTAATAATAATAATAATAGTATTAATTGTGGTATGTTCTGATGCAAGATGTTGAGGTGTGTAGTGCCGCGCGCCTAGCTCCTACGCAACCTGTTGTACATGTATGCTTCAACAGCTTTGCTATTCCGGCGCTCTACGCCGAAACATTGGAAACAATTCAATGATATTAGCATAGCTTTCCGGATGTAAGTGTACAGGGATTTGTATTACTTTTGGTTCAAACAAGCTATATTTGCAATTTTGGCTATGAGTTTCCGAACATTCTGTATGTATAAAAAATGGAGACAAAATTTTGAAGAAGAAATTATAAGTGTTATAAGTATTATAAGTGTCACATTCTGCAGCAATATCCCCCCGCGTCGGTGGACACGTGGACTAAATGTCAGACGTATAATTCTTATTTGCCGGTGATGGGTTTGAATCTCAGTCTGTTGTACTCAAGGTGTTAATTATAATATGTTTCCCACTATACATACATCTAAATTAGGGTAATTTGATATAAATTTTACCCTTTTCGTCCCTGCTCTATTAGCGTGATACGACTAAAAAGGAATATTAGGATACAAATCAAAGTACCCTTAAAAAAATATCTTGAAGTTACTCCATTACTGTCCACACAATAGTGTTCTTAAAAGTTTTTATTTTCTTAACTCATTTCACTCGTCCAATCAATGACGAGTATGAGGATAGGAAGCAGTTTCGATGGACTTCTCTCAAAACCCTTTTTCTGTCGACTCTCTTTTCTTCTAATTCTTCTTCATGCTCCCCTTTTTCACAGTAGGTCAACACGTTATCCTAAAAGTTCTGTAAGGGTTAAACCCAGAAGCAGTGGAGATTGAGAAACTTTGGCTTGGCAACCAGAAAGTTTGTTTCGTGTTATCCACAGAGATGGAGACAGAATGAATGTTCTCCTTTCTGCTTGGATGGATTATCTCTGTGCTTTGTATAATGAGCTGTGTCACACTTAGTTGGAACTATGCTGGTGCAATCTAGCGGAGCTGAGTCGAACTCTCGGTGGTACTCGTCTGCCGACTCAACGATATTTATAGGGTCACTTTTAAGATACTATGATACACTTTATTAACTTGGGCAATTAATTTTTTTTTTTTTAGCTGAGCTTTACTACCAATTCGGGCTATACGGGCACATTGATTATGCTAATGAAAGTGAGGTGAGAAAGGTGGAATTTTAGAGGAAATATAGATGCACTTTAAATGTATAAAGGGTTGGTGGGAAGCTATTTTTAGGGGAGAAAAAGCCCTTATCAAATCAGACAAGGTGCGGACCTCGTCCCACCCCACAAATAACGCGTAGCTCAGTACAAACTAAACGTCACATCAGTGCGGTTTTCCGTTAACCGAAATTAAAAACCAGTGAATCAATTTCTTCTACAGAAACCATCATCCACCAGCAGTGTGATAGGATTCACAAAACAAATAAAGTATTAAAACCAGAATTATATTATATGCTATTTTTTATCATCGCATATTACTAACTGCTGTTCAGGTTATACACATATATGATAATTATTCTAATGGTGTAGGAATGAGGAAGGAAGCATTTTAGAGATAATATACTCGCCTTTAAGTGGAAGGAGAATGGGATACTGTAATAAAAATAATAGACTTACTTAATATAATAAAATAATATGAGTTTTAAAAAGAAAAAAAATTATATCTTCTTTATCTATATAATTCGTGTTTTTGTTGGGCGCCACCCCTGGTATCTAAGGGGAAAAATAATAATCAAAAGGAACAATACATTTACCTCGGCTATAAACTCAGTGGCACAACGACTCTCAACCTCGAGACTACTGGGTAAACTTAAAACTAAAAAAAACACATGAACAATTTAGATTTAAAAAAAAAAATGGATTGTTGAATAAAATGTAATTTAGACTACCAATAAAAATAAATGTATAAAAAAACAATTGTTGGCACTTTTGTGAATTTATTGCTGTTTCCTTTTTGTCCACATCCAAATCCTACCTATGGAATTCCGGTTAATTATAATTCTAATTTAATAAAGTATAGTACAGTATTGTTGAGACCAAAAGAATAGAAAATATATATATATATATACAATCAATAAAATTAATAATTAGACATAAAATAACATGTTAAATAATTCTTTGTATTAGTCTGTCCTGCTGGAAATAAAAGAGTTCTGGTTTATTTAGGAAAAAGAAAAGAAATGATTACAATAATCAAAAGTTGAAGAGTTGGTTTGACCTCACCCAAGTATAATTAGTCCATACTGAAAACACCATCTTCATAAATTTTGTTTCACTTGAAATTCTTACACAATTTAAATGAGCCTAAACATTGTAGCTCTTACACACTCTCTTAGCTTACTTTATTTACTAATTTCACTTTAATCTTTCACTTTTTAACCACTAATAAAATAATTTAAATTGGGAGCCCACATTCATTTGGCTCCATCTTGGACCACCAAACCAGGAAGAACTCTTTCTCACTTCAAAACCTTCCAATCTTTTTTCAAATTTAAAAACGTTATATTCTAAGTCCAAAGAGAAACAAACTATATGTAAATAAAAACGAAAATGAATTGTTGGCTATAGACTAGTGGGAGAATAAAAATGAAATGTAGGTTTAATATAAGTATTTAAATATANAACAGCCCTCAGAAGTTCCGACCAAGATTCAAACCCTGACCTCCCGTTATTAGTAGGTAAGTATAACATATATTGTATTTCTAATAGTGTTCATATTTATTTGGTAAGGAGTAATTTAGTATTTTTACACAATAATTTGAAATAACATTGGTTTTCCTCACCGAAACATGTCGTCGTCATAGAATAAAAGTATATAAAATAAGAGGAGAGGAATAAAAAGGAGATATAACCTTACTATCAATATATTATATTAATTACTCATGTATCCTACCATGACAATACATTTGTAATGTACACAACCATTAATAATAAAAATAATTAATAATGGACCGTATTTTATGAACATACTTGAAAGATAATATATTCCGCATTTGCCAAAAATTCTTTATTTAATAAGTTATTTATATTGTTATCATTTTAATAACTAGCTGTTAATCATTGGGTGCACGATTGTATTTTAAAATAATTTATAGTAAGAAATTGTTAATTAATTGGGTTTAAAACTATTACAACATTCAAGACATCTTGTGAATTTGGGAATGCCAGGCCTCCACCGTGGTTCGGATTCCACGTTAAACTGTAGGTCCTCCATTTTATCTCACAATCACCCTAACATTACACATTAGCGTAAGGGCGTATAACCCGAACGGGTAGTAAGACGCGGTGCTAATAATAATAGTAACAATATTTCAACATTTTCAGGGACATGAGTTTTTAATTGATTTAATCTATCTTAGTTTACTAAACATTCATTCTTTTTATTCATCATTCTATTTTCTTTCTAAATATATTACCTTATAACCACAACAACTTTTTATTTCTATGGTATTTTGGGGGACAGATACTATCTAAGTTATATTAGGCCTACTTTCAGCCTAAATCTATGTATACACATTCAAGTAAATTCTTGAAAAATAATTAAATCATACTTTGGTAATTTTTATTTTTGTACATATATTAACTCAAAACTTTTCCGATCAAACTCAGGCCAAACGTCATATGTATTTTAAATAATATAAGAAATATCTACCCCCATAATATAACACAATTGCGCTATCACAAATTATTAAGTACGCATTATTTGTTTCTATGAATTTATATCATAACTTAAAAAAAAAAATCAAAACTTTTATATTTATAATTTTCAAATCCAATGTAATGGTTGCGATTATTGCTGTAGATGAAAACTATAGACTTGGACGGTCTAGGGGTAAAGTGTCAGACTTCTATGCTGGCGGCCGGGGTTCAATCCTCGGTCCCGGCAAAGATTTATCTGATTACCAAACCCTTCCTTCACCTCTGACAAGACATCTTGTGAATGTGGGGAATGCCAGGACTCCACCGTGGTTCGGATTCCACGTTAAACTGTAGGTCCTCCATTTCATCTCACTATCACCCTACCATTACACACTAGCGTAAGTGCGTATAACCCGAACGGGTAGTAAGACGCGGTGCTAATAATAATAATAATAATAATATAGACTTGGATTACAAATTATACAGTTATTATTATGAGTCAAATATTATTACTCTCACAGCACCTCAAGAACCTTTTCATTATTTTGTTTGTAATGCGAGAAGCACAATAATAGTCTTTATTCCATGCTCCACTTTCAAGAGCTCATTACTTCACTTGAAAACAGTAGGCGTGCTTACAAAGTCATTCTGACAAGCCAGAGTTATTGAAATATGCCTTTGCTAACGTTAATATTTCATTTTGACGAAACAAAATGTAAAGTTAAGCTATTTAAAACTGCAAACTCCCTTACATAAAGCCAAAACAAAATTTAGCTTACTTTTAATTTAGGATTTAATTTTAAAACCATTATTTAAACATATGTTCTACACATAATTATAAGCAAGGTATTCTAATAAAAAACATAGTTATATATAAATGATGAATGTATGGAACCTGAACATGAGGTTATGAAAAAATATAATGGCGTATTCTCATAAAAAAAATCACACTTCAAACAATGAAACTATCCACTCACTCTCTACTTAGTCCTAACATTGACTATACCCAAAGTTTTATATAAAACGACTATAGTTGCCTTACCAAATGTTTTACACTTACGAATGAGCATCTTTTCAGTAAATATTCTAGTAGACATAAGCTAGCACAGTAATATTCTACTAAATAAAAGCTACCTTAAAATATATTCTTAGGCTAACAATACATGTATCAGTTATTAAATATTATCTCAGGGTTCTGTTAATACAACAAAAAAACTAATAAATAAATTTACCCTTATCCCCGCCTTGGAAATAGGTACGAGATTTATTTATCCCGAGACTACTGTGATGATAATTATGATCTTGCATGAACTACCTAGTTATTTTGACAATCAGCCAATACCTACACTGCTCCATATCTGATGGTGGACGTCAACAATACCTTACAAAAACCTACAAAAATGTAAATGTAATAATATAAATATGTTGCCATGTGAATAAACTATGTATGAGCGTAAACATTTAATAAAGAAAAAACAAACATTTGTGTCACTTGTTTGTCTTATATTTTCAGTAGTAGGCTTACATAGATTTTTCTTAAAGCTAGACATTTTGTAAAGCTTTACTAATATAATTTAAAATTGACAAGAAATTGTTCAACTTTACTGAAAAGGTAAATTAAATGCTAATAATCTTATCTCGCTTGATCACAAACCATCATTTAATTTGACAAAGAAATATTATTTTTATGATACCGTGTTAAAAAGGAAAACCTTTCTTAAAATAGGAAAATAAATAATGTCATAACTAGACAATGAAAAGTATAAATAAATATTTTTATGATATGAACAAAATTGATTTTTTATTTTATTTACCTACAATCTTAACTGATGGTTACCACGTCTTACTACCCATTTGGATTATACCCTCCGATGGTTGAAGATTCTGGAAGATGTAATTGAGATGAATCTTGATAAAAAATGGCTTCTTGAGAAAAACTGGAAAAATTCCCGTAAGATTTGGTTCTTATAATTTAGGAAAAATCATGTAGGGAAATTTACACATCCATTCCTGTAGTATACTCGTACATTAAGTTATCTCTCGAGACCATTTTCTGATATGAGCACAACTATTATTTCTGACTGTCGATATTCTGAATTTATAATTGAATTGACGAGAATTAAATAAATACAGTGAAATTGAAGCAATTGTACAGAGTTACTTCCTTCTCCCATCGTTTACAAAAAAAAAAAAAAGTTCGAGTTCAAGGACTAAACCTTACAATCCAAGGAAGAATACACTTATCATAAATCATTGTTAAGAAAAATGTTAAGGACATAGCATTTAAATGATACGTTCAGGTGGCAAGCAGTAAAATAGATGAATATTTAAAAGGACACCAAACCAGTTGTCTTATGACAGATCGAAATACAATGTTCTAATGGCCCGCTTAGGTAATTAAAAACCAAGGAGACATTTAACTATCGCGTGATAAAAACTAATTCTGTCAGCATAAACTTGAACTTCGTTTCAATTTGTTTTATTTGTCACCACTCATCTCTAATCTACAGGTGTTTGTGGTCAGTAATAAGATAATAAAAAATTATGTTTATTTATTTTGTTATGTGGTAGCATGGCTACTGTTGTATTATGAACAGGTAAGACCTAAAACCATTTGTACTACAAATTTTAGTCATCTTCTTGAGATTTACAATGTTTAAGGAAGTTCAAAGATTTTTAGTTTGTTGGGAAGTAAAAATGATCCATTACCGTGTTGGCACAGCTGGATGTATGTCAACAAACTAAAGTAGGTGTTTTTATTCAAAACACACAAATAAATTGCTAGATTTAAATAAAATATTGTTTATTAATAGAATTTATTGTAAACATAGTGAATAATTAAGGGGGGAACGACCTCTCCATCATAGTAAACATTAATAATAAACGTTAACATACTCAAACCCCCCCCGCCCC
>CABEEJ010000439.1:265609-282120 GCA_901482245.1 Timema douglasi
ACCCCCATGCAATTAAAAATAACATAACATAGATTTAAATCAAATTACAGGATTATGATTTTAAATTTCTGATAGCCTAGTTGACATTTTTATTGTTGTTAAGCGTGCTAGACCTACTTTACTCAAATAATTTAAATATATGTTTATTAAACTATAAAAAACAAGATTACACCTACAAATAAGTAGATTTAGAAATCAAAAAATTTATAAAAATAAGAATGTAGCATGTCACTTAATTCAAATGACATATACAAGCTATAATACGCACCAAATGCTTAAATAATATAAAATAATTCGAAGAAGAGAGTTAAAATTGATATGTTCTGCAATAATATAATTTGTGTTCTACTCACATTACGTGGATGTTCCCGGATTCGATTACCATTCTTTGACCAACTGTTCTACAAGTATGGCGGAGTAGAAGACGTGACAGTTTCAACGGACGTCTAACCCCTTGAACTCAACATTGAAGAAAGACCTGAATATCGCTGGTCCGATGCCGCGAGCTATGGACACTACTCCCCTGGCGGACTTCTTTGGCACCTTCTTTTCCCACTGTTCTACCACCCCACCCTCCCTTGCCTTCCCTTTTTCCTTGTTTACATGCCCAATTTGCTAGTCAGAAAAAGAGTATATAATGGGCGATCCCTAGGTTCCCAATTTGTAGTTCATCTTTTGATATCCTCGAAGAAAGACCCTCTGCTCCAGAATCTAAAGATGATACTGCTGACCGCGATGTTTGGGACGTGGGAGTCACCACCTTGACGGCGAGGGAATCTTCTTTATTGATCCAAGTATTCATTAAATTTCTAAGCCCTTCAGACTTGTTGAGGTAGTCCTTAAGACAATGTTCACTTTTCTATGTCCTTCGGACTTTGATTGGTCGGAATGACACTTGTGTTTCCAAGTCCTTCAGACTTGTTTAGGTAGTCTATATGACTATGTTTTCTTAGGAGCTTACTTTAAGCCTTCTCTTCTCCATTAGTTCTTTATTTCGTTTCATGACTTCACTATATATCATTGCGCCGTGAGCGTCATGTTCCCATGTTCAAATTTTGTATGACTACACGCAGGTTGTCTAATACCTTTATTTGAGGACATAACTAGGACAGTATCTCACAGCATTCTTGTTGCCACCCTTTTTCTGTGTTACTATTTTGGGTGCGCAAAGTGTGGAACACGAATAGTTTTGTACAGTGGCCCGCACAGATAGTATTTTTATTTTCCCCCTGTTGGCACCTTATTAGTCAAAGTATTTAAAGTTAGTGTGTACTAGATTTGATGTGTACCCCAAGGAGTGGGTAATGGTATAAATGTACTATTGAGTACTCTGGCAGTACCACTGGGAAAGAATCGGCCATAGTACAATTTTGTATAGACACCTGTTTGTTAGTCATCGACTAGTGTAACTGAACTACCGTTTATTATTTTGGATGTCGTTCCTTTGTTTAGTCAAGCTAGGTAGATTGTCCGACACGTAACTTGGTAACTCTAAAACTAAAGAAATAGCCGATTTGCTTTATATGTTGCTAGCTCTCCATGTTCTCTTTT
Organism: Timema douglasi; assembly: GCA_901482245.1. Lineage (NCBI taxonomy): Eukaryota > Metazoa > Arthropoda > Insecta > Phasmatodea > Timematidae > Timema > Timema douglasi. The sequence continues at coordinate 267,161 of CABEEJ010000439.1, forward strand.
TATACCTTTCAGGTCTAAGTCTGGCGCTATCCTGGCTGTCTTGCAATCCTATACCCACTATCAACTTAACTTCCATTTGAATGTTGCTGTGTCACCTTGGATACGTTCTTTTCCCGTGATACGGGTAGTTCTTATGTTTCTGGAGTTAAATCCCATCATTAACTGTTGTAACCCCATATCGCCATTTTTATTTGTATAAACTATTTTTGTTACCTATTCAATTCTTTTACACTTATGAAATATGTACCCCTACCTACCTGCTTACATATATAGATAGATAAAGAGATATGAGGGAGTTGGTAGAAGAAATTAATATTATATTTTAATGTGTTAACTGGGCATAAGATTGAAAAAACGGCACAGTTTATTTATTATTAGAAGATACTTTTGCACACTAACGGATAGGTTTTTTGATTATAAATTATTTAAATTCTCTAATTTGATAGAGTAGAATAAACAGGATGACTTTTTGAGGAATTGTTGTTTTATTACTGTAGGACTACGGTAGGAAAAATATATTTATCAAATAAAATATTATTTTTTTTGCTCAACATTGTCATATCACATTAATATTATTTTATGGGTATTGATAATTTCTATCAAAAGTGATAGTTGTAGAGCACATAGCTTGACGTATAAATACATTAAAGTATATTGAGTAGCTTTTTAAGTTTTCAACTAAGGTTCGTCTTATAAAAATTGTACTGCGCATCCACACTAGGAGATAACTGAAAACCACATTGTAACCAATCTATCCCAGGTGCTACAGCTAGCGACTCCCAGCCTCCCAGACCAGAGCCAAGAGCCTTGCTGGTCAGGAGTATAGGCCTAGACATTCTCAAGTTACTCGCATGGAAATAACATGGCCACTTCAATTGGTTAAGGGAATTACGCATCGCCGACAGAGTTGGCCCAGCGCCAACGTTCCTGACTTGCAGCCTTTTGTGACAAAGAACGGTGGTTCGGTTCCGATTCTAGATGAATGCACTGAGATTGGTTTACCTCATTGAAATTTCCCCGGCTATCATATTTAACAAGTTTATTTTAACGATTATACTAAAAAACAATCAAGATTCTCACCAATAAGGTTTTGATAAAAGACTCAAGTAAATAATACATATTTTTCTAAACTCATATGAAAATATAATAGAACCTTGTGGTCTAGGGGTGAGGTGTCAGACTTATGTTTTACGGGTCCGGGGCTCGAATCTCGGTCTCGATATACACTTATCTGATTAACAAACTTTTCCTTCACCTCTGGCAAAGGGTGTGCTTTCACGTTTTGTGAATGTGAGGAATGCCAGGCCCCCACTGTAGTTCGGAACCCAAGTTAAACCACAAATCCCGTCTTCTTTCCACCCTAAGCATTCTCATGTATTATCCTACCATCTGGGGATAGTTCGCCCCACCTCAGAAATGCATTCCTCCATCCGCCAGGAAAACTGAGATAATATAAAATCGAATGGCCAAAATCTAGAACATTAGCTTTACTCCCACATGGAGCTATGACTGAAGATTTCAACATCGGCCTCAAACCTATTAATTATAATGTAATGGCGTACCCGCAACGATGGTTACATGATCTACGCTGTAATTCCCATAATATATTGTATTACCCGTGTTAGGGAGATATAGGTTTGAATCTTTGCCTTGTGAACTAGGGAATGGTTTTCCACATGTGATGATTTGTCACCTCTCTGCCCACTCTTGGTGTACTTCTTCTAAAAAACCCTCTTCAATAATCCCAGTTCTTGGATTGAGACGTTAGTGTGTGGATGTAGGGAACGTGAGAAAAGGTAAGTGTTTTAAAGATTTTATATAAAAACTTTTTTCTGGTCAAAATAAATAAAATATTTCTTCAGCAGAAACATAGAGTTTAATTTTCTTCACACGCATGAATATATCAACAGTTGTTTTTGAATATCTTTCAAGGTGTCCCGGAATTTAATGACAACCTTTTATTTTCACGTAAAAAGTTTCTCATCTAACTCTGCCATGCTCATGACAGATATTCAACGACTGTTAATATCACCATGTGAAGAAAATTAAACTATGTTTCTACTGGAGCAAACTTGTGAATGTGTAGAATGCCAGGCCTCCACCGTGGTTAGGATTCCACGTTAAACTGTAGGTCCTCCATTTCATCTCACAATCACCCTACCATTACACATTAGCGTAAGTGCGTGTAACCCGAACGGGTAGTAAGACGTGGTGCTATTAATAATAATCTACTGGAGCAATATTTTATTTATTTCGGCCAAAAAAGTCTTGCTATAAAAACTGCATAAATACTTACATTTTCTTGCGTTTCATACACCCTCACCATAATAACTTTGGTGTTAAACGTAAGGAAAAAAAGGTGTTTCTTAGAAAATTATCGTTGAATTAAATCAAATAATATGAGAGCTTATATCAATTTATGTGGTGTTATTATTAGCACCACGTCTTACTACCCGTTCGGGTTATACGCCCTTACGCTAGTGTGTAATGGTAGGGTGATTGTGAGATGAAATGGAGGACTTACAGTTTAACGTGGGATCCGAACCACGGTGGAGGCCTGGCATTCCAGTCCTCCATTTCATCTCACAATCACCCTACCATTACACATTAGCGTAAGTGCGTGTAACCCGAACGGGTAGTAAGACGTGGTGCTATTAATAATAATCTACTGGAGCAATATTTTATTTATTTCGGCCAAAAAAGTCTTGCTATAAAAACTGCATAAATACTTACATTTTCTTGCGTTTCATACACCCTCACCATAATAACTTTGGTGTTAAACGTAAGGAAAAAAAGGTGTTTCTTAGAAAATTATCGTTGAATTAAATCAAATAATATGAGAGCTTATATCAATTTATGTGGTGTTATTATTAGCACCACGTCTTACTACCCGTTCGGGTTATACGCCCTTACGCTAGTGTGTAATGGTAGGGTGATTGTGAGATGAAATGGAGGACTTACAGTTTAACGTGGGATCCGAACCACGGTGGAGGCCTGGCATTCCACACATCCACAAGTTGTAATTATTACACGTCTTGTCAGAGGTGAGGGAAGGGTTTGGCAAGCAGATAAATCCATGCCGGGACCGGGGATTGAATGCCGGACACCCAACACATAAGTCTGACACCTTACCCCTACACCACCAGGTCACCAATATATATAGTGATTTGTTATTAATTTTATATGATGTTTAATTAAATTATATTAAATATCAGGTTAGCTAAAATGAGTTAACTCATAGGTCTACATCTAAGTTAATTTAAACACAAATTCAAGTGTATGTGGTGCTACACGAGAAAATTAAGGATAAACTCATTCTAAAGTGTCTGCAATTATTATTTTACACGTTTAAACTTCCTCAAACGAAACAATTTCCCACCATCCAGCTAACCACAGAGGAGGTTAGTTAAAACAAATGAAATAATTTTCCTTGACTGGGGCTAAGTCAGTGAGTGGATCCCTTGAGAAGTGGAAATGAGGTTCGCCAAGACGGTACGGGGAATTAGTTTGTTCAAGAGAGATAAAGAGCGGAGGGGAGGGAGGTTGGTTAGCGGGAGAGTATGTGAGTGGGAAGGTGGATGGGGTAGGCAGAGGATACAAAGGTGATGACAAGGTAAAGTGACGACAGAACTCTTCCTACGACGATGATCCCCCCCCCCTCAAGTCTTCACTTACCCCTTCCATCTCCTATTCCTCACACCTTGGCAAAATTCCTGTGTCTAGCTTCTAATACAACACACCACTTTAATTCTAACCTCCTTGTCTTTGCTGTGACCCTGGTTTTAGTTTGATGTCACAAGGTGGTAACCCTTACTGGGGTCGAGTTGCACGAGTTGAGAGTCCCCTTCTCTTTCCTTCGTCAGCTAATGGAAGCACAACCCTTTGAATAAAAGGGCTGGTTTAAACCCCTCCTCTACCCCCTGAGAGACGTTTGATTTAATTCCCTGTGTATCCTTGGTATGAAAGCTATATTTAATTCAATAAAGATAATTTAAGGGGAAATAAAATAAACCCTTGTGATCTAACTAAAATTGAACCTATAAGAAAAGTATACGATTATAAACTAAAACCAATTATACTTCTTATGCATAATTATTTGTTAATGTGATATTTTACTTATATCAAATATCTATTGCATACAATAAATTTTTTTAAATTAAAAATAAATATTACAGAATATATGTTGTGAGTGTAAGTATATAAAAATAAACGGTGGTTACTCTTACTAACAAGGACAAAGTCGTAAACAAGAGGATGCGAATACAATTAATTATTATGTGTTTTTTCTCGACGTTGAAAACACCTGAGTAGAACCCATAAAATGTCACTGAGTTACTTGACCATGTATATATCAGTTGACATTAAAAATATATTTCCTTTATTTCCATTAAATAATTATCGCTCTGATAAGTTTTACCGCACTGCGTGACACGTGAACTTAAGTACAACACAGTTGCGGTCACGCACACGTTTCGCGCAAACTGTCCAGATTTACTAGCATATGATTAACTTCTGCGGTCCCACGCAGTCATAAAACACGCACCACGTAACCCCGGACGTGGTGTTAAGCAAACCGGTTATATTTACTAGCATATGATTAACTTCTGCGGTCCCGCACAGTCATAAAACACGCACCACGTAACCCCGGACGTGGTGTTAAGCAAATCGGTTATATTTATTAGCACATGATTAACTTCTGTGGTTCCACACAGTCATAAAACACGCACCACGTAACCCCGGACGTGGTGTTAAGCAAACCGGTTATATTTATTAGCACATGATTAACTTACTAGCACATGATTAACTTCTGCGGTCCCACGCAGTCACAAAACACGCATCAAGTAGCCCCGGACGTGGTGTTAAGCAAACTGGTTATATTTACTAGCACATGATTAACTTATGCGTTCCCACGTAGTCACAAAACATGCACCACGTAACCCCGTACGTAGGGTCTTGCAAACCAGGCCTGCTTGTAAAGTGAACTTTAAATGCAAAAATATAATAATTATAACGCTAACATAAGCTATGAGCAAACTATCTTATATTTCGCTATATTTTGCCTCTATATATAAAGTAAAATGATAAGAAAGCTTTCATAGACATAAACTACCCTAATTGGTTGTGAAAACCTTTAGTGGGAAAGTGAAGGGTCTAATGAAAATCTGTATTATGACTGACACTGACATTACATGTATAATAGTAGTGAGCACTAAGGATGTATGGATGAATAAATAATACACATAAACATTCTTATAATGTTCGACCCACTTCTGAAATTGCACCAGGTAAAATAAAAGTAAAAAATTGAATATTATTTCAGTCCAATTTTATTAGGAAGAGTTTTTTACCTGATAGCAAGAAAATGTACTAGATCTACTTTCACATATTTATACGTCAAGTCATGTTATCTGCAGCTGTCACTTTTGAAAGATACCTTTTGAATATCACCAATAAAATTGAAAAATGTTATCAATTTTGGGCATCAAAAATATATATTTGCATTTTGAAAATTGGACTGTACTATAATAATACATACAATTTAGTTAAAATAGCCTTATTTCTAGATGTGAATAAAAAATGGTTACTCAGAAAACTGGCTAGGTCTAATTATTATTATTATTAGCACCGCGTCTTACTACCTGTTCGGGTTGTACGCACTTACGCTAATGTGTAATGGTAGGGTGATTGTGATCAGAGGTGAAGGAAGGGTTTGGTAATCAGATAAATCTGTGTCGGGACCGAGGATTGAACCCCGGCCACCAGCATAGAAGTCTGACTGACACCTTACCACTAGACCACCAGGTCACCGACGTCTAATAATTAATGGTGAAGGTAGCTAGCAAATACGTCTTGATGTTTATTTTTGTATTTGACAGAATAATAATTTTAATGATAATAAAAATGAGAAAAAGAGTTTCTACTTGTCTTTAACAGCCTAAAAATATATATTAAATATTTTGAAATGATCCTCAGCAAAATAATGTTCTATAGATAATGAGGGGTGCAAGCCAAACCAAATTTTAATAAATTGAAATTGTTGTTCTACTTCATTATCACACAAATAATTTTTAAATAGACTAATGTCCCTTGCCTCACTGGAAAATCACTGGAAAAATTTTAAGTAATCTTCTATTATCATTAATTGTATTTGAAATAATTTTTGTTTAGAAGTTTGTATTTATTTATTAAAGAGAAGTAGTGGAGTATGAAAAAAAATACAAGCCAAAAACTTCCATTTAAAAGCTTCGAAGCCTAAATTTATTTTAATTTCAATAAATAATTAATTAGTGTTTCAAACAAAACTAATAAAGAAACGAGTTAAATAGAAATAAAAAAATATATATAAAATGTTAAAATAGCGATTAATTAATATTTTATTAAATAAAAATTCAACTGATTATGGCATTAATCTTAATTTTCGTTCAATTTAAACGTAGCCAGCTAAGATTTGATAGAGTTTTCGGTGATTAATGTTATCCAGTGGTCGATTCACATGACGTATATCGATAGTACAGAGTGGATCGATCCAAGGGTCGATGTCTCCTTGATCAATGACCGATCCTGCCGCTACTAGGTCAGAGCCCTCCAATATGTCACGTGATTAACGGGATCATAATGGCCGATGTTTTGGTAGACGTATAACGTTATTGGAGGGATTTTGTTTGTGCACAAAGCAGGTAAAAACAACAAAATCCTATGGACTTTTATCTATGAAATGATTGTAGTGTTAGTGAAAAGTGTGCACTTTTTTGTTAAGATTAGAAAAGTGTAACAATAATTAGTGAGCTAGTTTGATGTCAATATGTTCTGCCACAAAACATTAAATAGACAAAGAACGTTAATAAATGGCAAACAATGTTTATATATCTAAAAATAGAATTGAAAATAAATTAAATATGCGTATCTATGAGGTACATGGCATGTAGCAGGTGTATATGGGGTGATGTAAAGAGGAATAAAAGGTCAAGTGGGTTTAATCAGACAATTTATTACAGCTCTAAGCACAACGCAATTAGTATCAGACTACATCAATCATTAAACCATAACGAGTTCTTGTATCTCAGTAGAAATCAACATTAATGAACATGATTGTACGTCATTGACACGTCCAGAGAAATATACTTAGGACCGCAAATGGAAACATTCCAATTAGACTGATTACCAACCTAATTGATTAACCATGCCTAGGCAATAGGGGTTAACTCGCCTCCACAAATCACTCATACATGAACCAAACTATTTCACTATTCTCTCCGATGTCCATATCGCAGTCTGGTAAATTGATTGCAGCGTGCTTGTACGGATATTAGGGTATCATTCGGATTAATTAACGTATGTGTTTAGTTTATGTGAAGTGTTTCAAGAACACGGGGAAAGGGATAAGAGGGGTAACTAATTGCTTGTCAAACAGGATAGGTAGGAGTTTATCTGACTTAGTGGTCTCTGATCATTGATATGCCATACTGGCGGTGGAATTAGGCTGCCATGTTTACTATTATGGGATTTTCGTACTCCTCTCTCTTCATCTTGTGAAAGGTGTTTATTTAATGCTGATGTAATTAGTAGAGATATAAGATCACATAACTAATTAGTATTGTATGTAGTTTTATTTATAAATGAAATACTCCTGGGAGCAAATATTAAACTTAAGTTAAAACATATTAAGGAAAACAATAACACATTACACCTATTCCAACTTCATTTACAATAGAATAAGTTTCGGTGGCTGCATGGTCTAAGGCGCTATTCACGTGTTAAACTAGACTGCTGAAGACAGGTAGACCAAAGTTTTATCCAAATCAGGTTTACTTATGGTGGGTTTTCTAAACGGTTTTACAATCTCTCTCTCTACACAAGTGTGGGTGAATTTCCTCTAAATTAAACCTATCTTATTCCTAACTCGTTAATGTAATTAGTACATAAGCCTATATTGGGTGGGTAGCTAGCCTAAGACTCAGTGCTAAAAATAATCAACAGTATAAATGTGGCGGTTTTATTTCTTTGACAGGTCCACTTTGGATTAACACCGCCAATGTATTACTTGTCTGTTAAATAGGCCTATAATTAACTTAATTATTCTTATTTTTGTATTATACTATGTGTACAAATGATTTGAAACGTGTAATTGACTTTTATCGAGATACATATTACAGTTAAATTAAATATAGTCGACAAATTACCTGGGCACAGGATCTCGGATTCTATTCCCGTGACTACAGTAGCTCCACAGCTTCTTTGGTGCTAACTGACAGCTCACAGCTGATGGCTTTGAAAATTTACCAGACCAAATTATGTATCCCTACGCTGAACCAAATGATCGGCAAAAACATATGTTTAGCAGCTGTCACTTCTGACAGCACCAAAGAAGTCATGGGGTATGTATAGGTGTAATTCTTTACTCTATTTAATTTAATGGTGAATATTACACTAAAAACAACTTTTTTTTATGTCTTATAAACGAAAATAGGCGAATAAAATAGTATTTTTTGTGTTGAATTCAAATATCTTTTTATAATTTCTCTATCACGTAAGGATTTTGAGTTACACTCACTTAAAGTTTACAATATTATGTTCCTTGACAATACATGAAAGAAAGCAGCGCTATACAATTAAATATGTATACAAGGTTGGGGGGTGAATTAATTATTATAGGTGCGGAGATCAGTGGAAGAGCATTAGTACGTGTAGACAAATGTTTCGTGTTCGATTCCGGTGTCTACATGTCAATTTTCAATTTATTCAAATTCATAAATAGCAAAAGAACTATCTTACCTTAAAGGTATTACCTCTCACGGGTCCAACGATAGTCATAAAGCATTCTTGGATTCCACTTGCCCTATTACTGCTTTTACATTCCAGAAATATCTTGGCAGAATCGTTTATCATGACTGCTCCAAGATTTACTAGGAATAAATCCAGTTGTGAATCCAAGAAATGTATTCTAAAAGACATGTTACATCCTGAGGTCTTGTAAGATTTTAAGAGATCATCCACTATTTCTTTGTATTGGTCTACCTTATATATTTCCTTAAACAAGTCACGTAAATACCCTTGAAAGACTCCCATGAAACATTTTCAGCTTCGTTAAACTGACCATCGAGGTTGTCATCTTGAATTAGTTCTCTTATTTGAGGTCCTACAAAGATTCCCTCTTTGATCTTTTCATCATTGATCCTTGGGAATTTTTTCCTTAGCTATGTAAATTCAGGTCCACGTCTATCCATTGGTTTAACAAAGTTACTTATAATACTAAACTTTATATGTAGTGGGGGTGGATACCATTTTACTGGATCTATAAGTGGTATATTGACAACATTCTCATTTCCTGGGGTTGGTGGCGTTCGCTACCCCACTCACAAAGAAAACATCAGTACTTCGTGAAACCAAGTTGAAATCCAAGCGATAGACTTTTATATCACCACAGGAATTTTATTTGTCTTCTTCATATTGGATTTTTTCTAGTAAAAGTTTCATGTTCATATAGGTTTCTTTCATATCGGAAGCATTACCTATCGACACTGATGGAAACTTATTTCCATTGTGAAGAATCACAGCTTTCAAGCAAACTTGAGAAGAATCCATACATAAAAGTCACTCCTTCATTTTGTACTCGTGATCAAGCGCTTCCATAACGGAACAAACATAATTGAAAAAAAAAAGTTCTTCTTTAAGGGGAAAAAAAATCCTTAAAGTTAATATAATTTTTTTCTAAAAACACATACTTTTGTTTCTTTGTATAGGAGATTCTAGCCTTTAAATCTGAAACCTCACAATTCAGCTTGACTTTTAAAAAGGTTCAAATCTTGGACGAGATAATTGAGATCACCTTGTGGTTCAGAAGATAAACAAGAAGCTTCAAAAGTTGGATCAAACCTATCATCATCATCATCATCATCATCATCACTATGCTCTATCTAAAGGCTCTTCGTCTTGTTCATCATCACTAAGTGTGGCATTTTATGGAGGCCTTGGCACAGACCATTCCTCAGTATGAGGCGGATGGTAAATTAGGATATGTCACATTTTGCTTTGATTTATAACTAATTCCTGAAATGTTTGTAAGATAAAAGTAACTATCTGTAGAGTGATCTTTTATTTTCCACCAAATCATCGGAACAGCAAAATTCATGTGCTAAGAACCCTTTGACAAATCCGCGGGGAGTTTGACGCAAGCGACACAACAAAAAAATGTTCAGCAATATGCATCCAAAGTAAACTTAGAGCAATTTTTAATGAGTGGAGTAAAACCACGTTGGCAATTTTTAAATGTTACCTCACCGCAAATGTAGTAAAAAGTGTCCGGATGATTGACACGATTTCTAGACATTGTGTATTATAAACACTATAAAATGTACAGTGAACTACATAGATAACAATCTATGATAAAGAAACACACAGAATTAGATGTTTACAGAATAAACTCTGACCGCCAACTTCCCAGGAGTGCTGATATGACTCGGACGATAAGCGAGTGAATAAAATCTGACTCATCATGTCCAAAGTAGGTCAATTACATGGCTTTGAAAAGCTTGAGGTTGTAAAGAGAGGTTGGAGGGGTTTGACATAAAGCGGGAAAGGGGGAGCGGGGGGCGTCGTGCTGTCATCTTAACTAAGATTGCTAACCATTCCGGTTGGAAAAGAGTTTCCTTATGTACCGTATAATCTTAAATTGGAAATAACTTTAGAGCTATACGTGATAGGAAAATTCTGAGACCAGTTTTGGAATCAGTGGAAAAAATAATACATTTAGGTCACCCTTTATTTTCTCTGGGACAACATATTTTTGAACAGTGTTATTTATCAACACATTTACCGAATATTTATAAATTTATACTAAATATATACTCGGGCCAGAAGTCCTCATCTATTATCTAGTTGCCTTCATTTTTTTTCACTAAAATTATCCTTAAAACATAAAAAAAGGGATTAAATTGACACAATATCTGTGATGAAATAACCCTCACAAAGTTGGTTTATCAGTGACGAAATAACAGTGTGTGACATCGAAAGCTACGGTAGTGAAAAAGGTGAGTGATAAATTAACACATGTCAACGTTCCTTTAAAGGAGATTCCCAAAACCCTACAGGCCAAAAGAGGTGGGTAGGAGCGCTATGTTCTATTTTCAAAAATTACATTAAAGAGACTAGATTAAAGCGGTTTAGTAAAAAAAATCTCAGATGCTAATACTGTAACCCTTATCTGAAAAAAAAATATCCCGTGAAAGAAATCAACGAGTAAATAACTTGGTTCCTGCGTTGCCAACATTAATGTTGTAGTGACGGCGTAGCTCACAGTACCAACTCGTACCATTTAAACTGAAGAACGAAGCTTGCAGGGGTAGTTGGTATTGATTATTCATGAGGGTTCATTCTGTTATAAATATATCTAGTAGCTTAGTGCGGTATTTTGGAGCGTTAGAGCATGTTGTTTCACGGCGTATTCCTTAGAAGAAATAAGTAATTCGTAGATAGCCATTTTTAAAGTGAGTAAATATCAACGCCTTAAGTAAGTACTTTAGTATTGAATACTTTTTAAGCCCGACGATCTGTGGCTGCAGCTTTACTCGTGAACTAAAAAGGTTTAATTAATTTATATTAAATTTTTTCAGTAATTTTACATGCTTTTTTTAGTATCCCAACGCTATTTTTTTTTATGTCCAATTGTCTTTAAAAATTAGGTTTATGATTGCATGTTGTTTTATTCTTGACACTTAACGCAGTGTGAAAACTATTAAAAAGCAAGAAAAAATATCTGAACATTTTAACATAATACATAATTTTGTAGCTAAACCGGGATTAAATAAGTATACAATATATCATATATATATACTCAGTTGACCCTGAAAGGTATTAAACTTAACTATACTATAGTTTAGATAATAGGGACAAATGTAATTTTTATTTAGATAATGTAACTTGTAGTGTATATTATTATAGGCTTAAAGTCTCAAAAAGAAACCATTCGTTTTAACGTAGATCTTGCAAAACTCTACCTTAGATGAGACAAAATTAAACTTTAAACAAAAACATATACTCTTAACAAAAATACCTGAAAAGTGTACATAGTATAGTAATACAATTTAAACACCCATACTATTATCAATATAAAAATAAATGTTATATAATATGTATCCACGATACAGACTCTAAGTTTAATTCTTCTGTTCATTAATGAACAATAATTAATGCTCAAAGTGACATATATATATATATATATAATATACTGTCAAGATAAAAATATATAAAAAAACCTTTACATTCTATGTGCCAAAATGAAGAAAATGCTCTGTTCTTTATAATTCCGTCCTCTGATACAATGTTTTAAAATTCCTACTTTATAATCAACGGACACCCCTGGAGTTATTTGCTTATGCTTCACGCGTATCAGATAAATACATTCCATTGCCTACGCCCGCAGGCGGTCTCTGTAGGTGGATCTTAATAACCTACAATGGCGGGGGTGGGGGGTGGGGGGTGGGGGGGGGTGGAAATCACTGTAAATTATTCACATCAGTTGATATGTTTTAAAGATTTTCATAGGCTTAGTATATGAAAAGGAAATTAATATAAAAAAACCTCTGCTAGCGCGAGAAGATAACTGTCGTATATAAAAATCGATCCAAATTAAGTAGTAGTTTTTTTCCCAATTTAGTTTCCCATCCTATTTTTGAATGGATAATTGTGGAGTTCATCGAAAATTAACTTCGTCATCTTGTTTCTTAAGCTTAACTTGCTAATCCCACTGAAGTACAGTTCTCACTTTAATGTGCACGGAGGAAAAATATCTGCGTTTTCTACCTTTATTAATTTTATATTAAGACTTCAATTTATATTTTTTTAACAGTAAATTTTAATGATTTAATATTTCAATGGGAAAAAATATGTTGTGATGCAAACGTTTCATTTATCGTTACTAGGTAAGTACACAAATTCTTAAGATACAGAGAAAAAAGTTCAACATTTTCGTACATAAATACATTAAAAATCATGATCATCGGATAACATTCTCTGCTTATAATTTCACTAATTTTTATACTAGATATGATTGATATATCAATATAATTTTTATATAACACATAATTGGGTACAGCCTTAGCATGTGCCGTAAATCTAACTCATTGAATACATATTCATCAGTTGTTCACATTCTGCTTCTAAAGTGATACACTCTCTCTCTATTATTAAAATTAAAATTATATATCCATTAAATGTCTATTGATTACTAAAGGATGTCAACTTTCCTTTTATTGAAATTGTGACCAGGTTTCCAAGCGGTCATGCCCGTGATTAACGTCCAATAAAATGGTGATAAAATCGACTTTATTAACCTACTTCACCAAAACGTCCCGCACCGGTGGGCATAATGAGCAAAAGACAAGTCTTAACTGGTTTGCCGGTGGTGGTAAAGTCAAGGTTCAAATCCTAGACAGATGTACAGAAATGATTTATAAAATATAATTTGATAGTTTACTTCCAAGAAAATCAAGCAACATTTACTCTGAAACCCCCCTCGGTGGTTTATATGGCTAAATCGCTTGTTTCATGTTGAGCTAGACTGCCGAGGACGGGAAGATCAAGGTTCAAATCTCAGTCGGGAGAACTGGGAGGGGTTTTCCCCTAAATGGTTTTCCACTCTCCCTCCCCGCGAATGTGGGCTCACTTCCTTTAAATTCAACCTCCTCAATTCCTAGCCCATCAGCGTATTTAGTACTTAATCGTATAACCCAAACGGGTAGTAAGACGCACTGCTACGGTGATAGTAATAATAATAATAATAATAATAATTTACTCTGAAATTTATTTTACTTCTCTCTAGTCTTTTAGTGTAAAATTTCGGATAGTTAAAACGGGTAGTTAGATGTGTTTAAATGATTAAGTGGCTGAATGGTTTAAGGCATCACTTTCGTGTAAGACTCCACTGCTGATGATGGGACGGTCAGAGTTCATAACCCTGTCGGTCCTAATGAGGGTGATTTATCCTAAATGTTTTCCTACTTTTCTTTCACGAAAATGCGTGTAGACTACCTCTAAACTGATTACTTACTCATCCTTACCGGATCGGAATAATTATACTCGTATATGCGTATATGCTTATAACATGAAAAGGTAGTAAGATAAGGTGATAAAAAAAAAGAAGTGATTCAAATTTTTTTAGCACCGTGTCTTACTATCCATTCGGGCTCTGCAAAATAAGAGTATTATTATTATTATTATTAGCACCATGTCTTACTAACCATTCGGGTTATACTCGCTTACGCTAATGTTTTAATGGTAGGGTGATTGTGAGATGAAATGGAGGACCTACAATTTAATGTGGAATCCGAACCACGGTGGAGGCCTGGCATTCCCCACATTCACAAGCTGTTATTAATACACGTCTTGTCAGAGGTGAAGTAAGGGTTTGGTAATCAGATAAATCTGTGTCAGGACCGAGGATAGAACCTCGGATCCCCAGCACAGAAGTCCTACACCTTACCCCTAGACCACCGGGTCACCTAAAAAAAGAATTCAATGCATAAATTAAATTGCCATGGTTTTATTTAACTGAGCTACAAACTATTATACTGTGCATATAATTTAATAGTCGTGTTTTTGTGTATCTTCCTATTCGTATAGGATATCCACATATTTCCAGGCAGGGATTCATATGTAGAATTTAGATTAAATGTACCCGAACGTGGAGGGATAAGGAAAAGGCATTTAAGAAATTTTATCTGAGTACACCTAGTAGGAATTCAAACCCAACCTTCCTGTTCTCTGATTACCAGATTAGACTATACTAATATTTTTCTCTGCATACACTTTTTCTTTTATCATATGTCACATTTATCTGGGAGAGTATTTAACGTCTAGGTAGAGACATCTCATGTGTGTTGTATGATGTTATTTGCCGCCCTACCTTGTATTTCCCTATTTATTTCTACTTTTGTGAACAATTATAATTTAAATTTCCGTGAAAT
>CABEEJ010000440.1:0-10482 GCA_901482245.1 Timema douglasi
CCCCCCCGAGTATCACAAAACCAGTAAGTTCAGTGATGTTTCCTAGCCATAACTTAATTTTGAGTGTAAGTTGGTAATAACTTTTTTTAAGTAATGTTTTGTGTACCCAATATATCTTCATACACACACACACGTAAACACACTCTCTCACACGTTCTCTCTCACAAACTCTCTCTAACACACACTATTTTTCACAGACACTTTCTATCACACACACACAATCACATACTTTCTCACACATACACACGTTATCACTTTCTCTCTTACACTCTTACTATTTCACACTTTCTTTCACACACACCTTTTTCCCTACTTTATCACTTTAACACACACACTCTCACTCTCTCTCTCTCTCACTATCACTCACCTACTAATACTCACTCGATCACACTCACTCGCTCACTCCGGATCTTTCACACTCACTTTCTCCTTCTCACTTCCTAATACTAACAATCTCAATCACACACTCACTCTTACATTTTCTCAGTATCTCGCCTCTTTCTCTTTATATGTGTTGTATATAATTTGATAAGCCTATTAACGGTAAATTTAAATTACGAGAAAACTGTTTAACCGATTTTCACCATCGAACATTCATTTTAAAGATTAGATTTAGGTTAAGACGGAAAGGCTTCATAGTTAACCTACACTGAAATAACCTTTTCAAACTGGCACACATGAAAATGTTATTTATCTGGTAAAATTGAAATATAATTGGAAGGCGGGTAGCTATGCTATTTCTAAATAACAATAATAATAATAATAAAACAAATAATTGAGGAAATATCATTGACTGTGGCCTTGGACCGTGAAACCGAGAAGGTTACATATGTCTGGACGTTTGTGTTGTATTATCATTAACTACATACACAGAGGACAACCTAACAAACAGAGTCTATGGTTGTTTGTGCATGTGTGACATCACCAAGAAGATAATATATGTTCGTTATGTGTTGTAGGGTGTTTAAAAACATAATGAATTCTAATGAATTATTATGATGTTGAATACATGCAATCATATAACTTATATAAATACATTTATACACCGTAATTTATATAAATATATTATATGTGAATATATATATACCGTATACAACTTACTATAAAGTTATTAACAAGCTTATTATATTAAATATTACATTTATTAAATTAATAAATATAAGGGTTGTAATGATTTATATATTATAATCCTTCAATAATTGAAGCAGTTTTTATCAAATTAATAACCACGAAACTTTATTAAAATAATTAAGACAAATAAAATGAGAATGTTTTTCCCTTAATGATCCCCTCTATTAAAAAAAACAGAACAGGTGGTCACGCTGTCTAAGGCGGTGACCGGAAAAAAGCGCAAACGATAAAAGCGTACATGAAAATTTCGCACAGAAAAAACCCAGGTATTAAATACTCACAGGGAAAAAGCTCTCACGGAAAAATTGCTCACACGAAAAATGCTCATATGGAAATATACCCACACGAAAAAAAATTATAAATCAGGGTTAATTTTTAACGGAATGCAAGTTTGATTGGGGTTTTGCATTACTAACCTATTAATTTCCACTTGTAAAATGCGCGTTTGATTTATTCTTGTGCATTAATAGAGTTTGCATTCACTTTTTTAGGTCTTTTTGTTAATTTAAAGTAATTTTTTGGAATGTTTAGTGTAATTTTATGGATGCATTTTGACACACTTTAGGTCATCAATATACTGGCACTGGTACAACAACATATCCAATGTTTACAGTAAGTGCTTAGGGTTCAAATAAATACAAAAATACATCAACATAGTTTTATTTAATGGCTATTATACATTTAAATTGGCTCTACATGCTGGTGTAGTTTGATAAGTAGGCTACATATTAAATAAAATAAAGACTATTATTCTAAAAAATTTAAACTGGAAGTCGACATTTTAATATGAAGTGTTGAACCTTGGGGACCCAATATCAATATTTTTACTTTCTCGCTACCTTACAGGTAGAACAAGTATTGTGATCGTTTCACGACTCTCCGAATCAAAAAAAATTGTTTTCGCAATGCCGTCTGTCAGTCTGTACCTCTGGCTAGAGCCTAAACTATTTTACCGATTGTGCTAGGACTCGGTATCTAAGGTTTTCATACGATTACCCCGAGGAAATTTTGAAATTGGATATCCAACCCTAAAATTAAGGGAAGTTTCCTTAAGGGCAGAAAGAGAAAAATATTGATTTTATCACAATTGGCTTTAATGATTTTGATTAAATTTCATTTCTAAACTTCGATAAATATTACAAACTAAATGGATAGCCTCAATTTTTCGTCAAAATGACTTAAGGATTCCGGTCTGATGCGAAAATTCTAATTGAGAAAAATTAAATTTTCTCGGAATCAGCTCTAACGATTTTGATTCAAGTCCGCACCTAGCCGTCGATTAAGATAATAAATAAAATTGATTTTTTCATTTTCCCATGAAAATTATTTTAGGATTCTTTACAGAAGCAAAAATATGTTATGTCTCCGCAACTATTTGAAATACTAAATAACTTATCGCTGTACAATTTTAGTACTATTAAAAGTAAAAAACTTTTATATGAAATCTACTTTTATAAAACCAATAGCTTATGATATATTGGCAAAGATATCAATATCATTTTGTGAGCTTTAGTTGGGCAGAGATACTTAAGTTCAAACGCAATCGTTCTCTAATGCCATAGAGTAAGCAAATAAGTACACGAAGTGATGTTTTTCCTTCAACCTCTTAGGGTAAGTGTTTGCACAGCACAGGGGTGAATACAAGATTTTCATGAGGGCGGGAGGGACGTGGGTGCTTCCATCGGGATCAAGTCGGGGGGTGGGAGCTTCAAGAAATGTTGACATAAAAATACTTCAAACTTTGAGAGGAATTCTTTGAGTAATTTTTCAGTATAACGCTAAATTTGAGAATAATCCTCTAATGAAGGGTATAACATTAAATTGGCGATTAGTATTGAAATTTATTAAAAGCTAATAATAAGAACATATTTAGTGATTATTGAAAGGGAACAGTGACGTATTCTCTGAGTATGCTAGTCCTGTGCCGCATACCCATAATGATATGGACTAGTTTTTTGTTTAATTCAATGCTGCCTGTGTGAACTGTGTAAACACTAATGTTTGAATTGTTAATAAATATGCATGTAATGAATTATTAATTTTAAAACTAATATTGGTTCATATTCCAAGAATACTGTTTTTCCTTTCCGCTCGCCCATAAGTAATTGTCCAATGAGCTCGGGTTTTCACAACCCAGGTCATGCTGTTCGTGTGAAGTAAGCTAAGCATTGTGCCAACTATTTAAAAAAGATTCAAGATCACAATGTTTATTTATTAAGCTAATTTAGTGTAGTTTTAGTAAAATTACATACAAAATATATAAAATTAATTGTAAAATAATAGTTAGTATGTGTAACAAGCGATAAATTATACACTAATTAAATACATTGAGATATGTTTAGGTATTCTAGTCACATGTATTATAATGTATTTGCCAAACACATTTAACCACTTTTTCAAATTTAGGCATTTCAGCACTGATAGAGGGGGAATGGGGGGGNTACGAGGCTACTTTAACAGTATTTGACGGTAATTCTTGTTTTTCTTTAGTAGAAAGGATCGTTGAGTTGTAATAGTGTTCTTTTAGTTTTAGTTTTACATTAATGACTTATTAGTCATTGTGATTTTTTATAAATATACATTAAAGATTCCCAATAGTCAGGAGTGTGATTTCACCATTTCAAGATGATTTAGAAGGAAAAGGTAAAATAGAATATATTTTCATATAATTTTTAATAAGTTGCGCACCCAGCCATTTACTTTGGGGGGAGGCATTCAATCAAGGCCGTAGCAAGAATGACATTTTGATGGAGAGATCGGGTTTGGGGTTGCACAGCCTCCTAAGCCCTGAAGGCCAAGACTATTTATAAATATTAAATGCTTTTATAAATCATTTGGAGTAGTTTTATAGTAATTAATAGATTTAAATAATGCAAATTGTATTGAAGCTATTATTTATAATTATGTTTTTTTAATTGGTAATTTTGTGTGTTACGGTAAACCATTTGAATATTAGGCTTAAGTCTGAAGCATGGTCTTAAAATGTAGCATATACATTCGACACAACTTCAATGCTAAATATTTTAGTTATACTTAATATTATTTAAATTTCTATTAACATTATTTGTGGTGTTGGGGAAAGTGGATAGAGCGGTTCAAATACCCTGTTTTCCCCTCGCCCCGTTGGGTGCGCCACTGCTTACAGCAAAAGATATGTGTAAATATCTTAGCAATAAACCAATGACGTAGAGATAGAGTATTAATAGTCCGAGATAATCTTCCCTCTGTTAGTCAGAGTTTACCCATCTAAATAGCTTCTGGAGCATAAATTCTCAAGTTGGGAGACTCGTTTGTTTCCATGCAGCATTGTGTGAGATAAGTTAGGCTTTAAGAAATAGTTTTAATTGCAACGTGAGTTGTACAATCCACCTGGTTCACTCTCACCAAGATCTGATGTACGCTTGATCGATGTATCACTTCATTTTACTCTTTTTATGATTTTTGCTTTGAGTATTGCTAACTGTGTGCTTTTAATTATACTAGGCTAATCGAATAGGATCTGTCTCTCTCTCTCTCTCTTATGCATTCAGAAATGTGCCCATACCACTCCTAGCCCCGACATTAATATTTACTTAAATTTCTAACCATGTAAATATTATTACAATTTGAGCACCGCCTATGTGGTATAGTGGTCATAAGTTCTGGTTACGGACCCAGGGGTCCCGGGTTTGATTCCCGGTGCGTCCAGATTATCTGGTAAGCAGTGGGTCTGGAATGGGTTAGATTCAGCCTAGAGTGGATAAATAAGGAGCTACTCGAATAAAGTAGTAGTGGCTCCGGTATAGAAAGCCGAGCTTAATGGTTGGAGTCATCGTTGTGCTGACCACATGACACCCTCTATCCTCAAGAGTTGGCACTAATTCTTCAAAAAGTTTGGTAGCCACTCGGTAGTTATAGCCTGAATGCGGGCTGACACCATGGAGTTACTTTTATTACATTTTGAGTGGATGGTAATCATCGTTATGGATAAATAAAATAATAAAAAATATGGGAGTGGGGGGGCGGGGGGGGGGGGATAAAAATTTCCTAAGATACCATACAGTTAAATGGAAATAATAAATGTTCGAGAACCACTGTTCTATATGGACATCTTCAAATATATCCCTTGACGTTTTTGTACAACGGTGGTTGAGGGTCCTAGGCCCCCAAATCTTCGTTGCAACTCTTATAGTACAGCATACCTATTATTTTTTCTCAGAATACGCCACTGAGAGGGTAAATAAGTTTAAACATTATAACAATTAACACGTTATGTGTGTGGTATTATTCAAAGATTTTGTTTAAAGCTCGTTATTTAAAAATAAATTATTTTAAAGATCTTTATTTATTATTAATCATTGAAATAGTGGTAATAAAAATGATACAATAATATTAAACCTAAACAATATGTGTGCAACAAGGTGAGAGGCATACAAATTAAATTTGAGTAATTTCATTCATGCATATTTTCACTATTTTAATACTCAATGTGATTGTTTTAAGTATTAATAATAATTACCGTATATTAATCATTTATTAATGTTACCAATAACAATTTAAAAAAATGAAATATGGTTAGTGAGATAGTATTATGTGAAAATAAAACTAGGAGTGACTTAAACATTGATTTAATTGGTTTAATTTCTTGAAGGGTGGCACGCGCCCCCTACGCTCCATTCCTGGATCCACCTCTGTTACAGCAATGATTTATCGCTCTCATTTTATACCCAATAGTCAATAATTACCTATTTTAATGGTAAAAATTTATAAAAGAGAAATTTAATAGCAATGTGATAACCATAAGATGTGCATCCCCTAATAAAATGTCGAATATTTTAACCGGAAAGTCAAAATTCTAATACGAAGTGTTGACTCTTGGAGACCAAATATTGATATTTTTTATTGGCGCAGATGTACAAATGAAGACGTTAATTCCTTAGAAATAAAATTATAAAATTTATAGCTGTGAGTAAAAAAAAATGTTTGTAACTATAGCACAATTTGTTCGCGGGTTCGCTAGTGTATATTATATTACGAATTTTGAGTAAATATCTACATTGTTAAACACAAGAGCGAGAAAATCCGTGCGAAGTTCCGTACAATTTATTTTTGTAGTGACATACATACCACAGATACCAATTTGTAACAAAATCGTTAGAGCCGCTTTCAAAATATTTCGAGTTTTCTAAAATTACTCATCAAACCTTCAACTAATTTTTACCCAAAAACCAAATAAATATAAGGTGTTATCGTACTTATTTTGGAGTTCAAATATAGTCTATACATTAATTTCAATTAAAATCGTTAAAGCCATTTTCGAAATTGGAATTCAAAGAAGCACTCATCATCCTTAATTTGAGGGCTAGGGTGAAAATGAAAAAAAAAAAAATCTGGAGGTATAAATTTGTAAAAATTAAATATCAAGTTTGATCACATAAGTTGCATAGAGAGACAGAATTGTAAAATTGATTTTTTTGTTTACATTTTTTATTTAGATTTAGATTTTTTCACGATTACAATCCTTTCTCTTTTGATGAGAAAGTAAAAATGAATGGGGGCATTTGTCTCAATGAAAATTTTTACGTGTGCGCACTTTTAATCTGAGCTTTTTTTCCGTGAGCATTTTTCTTTTGAACAATTTTCATGTAGGCATTTTTCCATGTGAGTATTTTTCCTTGTGGGCATTTTTCTGTGTGGACTTTTTTCCTGTGAGCATTTATGGTTGTGGGGTTTTTTCTCTGCGGAGTTTTCACATGGGCTTCTTTCACGTGCGCTTTTCTCCTGGAATCGTCTAAGGCGTCAGGCTAGCTGTAGACTTAATTTGTGATGATGGGAAGGTTGAGACTCGAAGCTCAGCCAGGTTCTCTGGGGATATTTTTCTGCTTTTTGACGTGAATATGTCTTTAAATTGGCTACCATACGGGGGCAATCCAAAAAACCTAATGATAACAAAATCGGGGGATACAGTTTGGCGTTGTAGTTTCGAATCTATCCTCTACATCCAAAATTAAATTATACCGCTGGATAGCTAAAGGATAAAAGAATGCATTACGATACGCGAGAACAGTGACGCATCACGCGTGGTGTAGGGGAAACGCCGCCATTTTGAGGTTATTTTGCTGCGTATCGAGATTTGCAATTAGTATAACTTTTGACTCGGAGAAGCTACGATGTTCGTTTGAGTTTTAATCGTCAGCTGTCGTCAAAATCTATCGATTGTATATAAAACATTAGTTTAAAGTAGTGACAGTGAATATAATAAGGTGTTATAATAAAAAAATATTATCAAAATTCTATCGATTGTATATAAAACATTAGTTTAAAGTAGTGACAGTGAATATAATAAGGTGTTAGAATAAAATAATTAATAAAGTTATATTGTAACACAATAATTATTTGTTTCCTTGCTTTTATCCTAAATACATAAATAAAAATATTTTATTTAAAAAAACTATATAACCCGTTACATAAACGTATTCACGTACAACACACGGCCGTGTCCATGACACAGCCACACCCCATTTTTTATTTATTGATCACTATGTTTTTTTATCCCATCCCCCACGCTAAAGCGAGTGTACTTTTTCTTAAAAACAACCTTACTCATTATGATCATCTAAATTAAGGCATCAGTAACTCCTGTGTTGTAGGCTATAAAACTCTTTCTGAACCGAGTGAGTACATCAACACTCGAGAATTTCTATGAGTGAGAGTGAAAGGGCCTACCAATTTTGCCGGTAATCGACATGGGACCGACAAATTTACTACCCCTCCGAAAGAAGTTGTTCTACGGAATTTTATCGCTCGCCACTCTAATGGGGCTATCTATGGATGAGGATGGTAGAATTTAGAGGAAATGTACATTTAATTGCAAGTAGTGAAAGGTGGATACGATTGAGGATACGTAGGTTTATTAGTCCTGGACCCGAAACCTGACCTTCCTGCTATCTATAGAAAAAAAGGGGGAGGGGGGCGTGGAGGAAAATACAAATTCCATTACTATTTGTGTTGTGAGCCTCCTGTTACTGTGATTTACATAATTCAATTCACAAAGATAGGCTTCTCTACCATTTTACCTTTCGTTTCCCGGGCATTTAGATCTTTGATGATCAACCAAAAATATGCACACTTTTAGACTTCATTGTGGACAGTTTCAACTTTTAAACTAGGTTTTCATGTCTTTATATTTATAGGGTCAAGAAAATAGTTTGTTTTTCATTCCAGTAAACCCCGAACTAGTGTACTGTTAAAGGTTTTGTCAGTAGGTAACCTAATCACATCTGATGGGCGATATCTCAACCACTTAAGCAGCCCCTTAAAAGCTCCAAGAGAAATTCCATTCACCAATGATTCAAAAGGACTATTTACTTTCCAAACACAAGTTTATTTAGTCAAAAATCTTCTACGATTATAATAAGCATACAACTTATAAAATAATTTAAACTAGGACAGCATAGCAAAAACTTTAATATTCGCTTAGTTGTACGTACTTAACGTTAATATGAACATCCTGAAATAAAACCAAGATCCTTTAGATCTGTACTCAGCCTATCTAAATAATATCGCGAAAATGGGCTTCCAAAATATAAATTAATGAAATATTTTATTTATGTTTTTACCCAATAATACTTTATTAATTATATTAAATCCATCCATCCAGTTCGGAGAAAGGTCAAATTTGGCTCTTTCCTACTTCATTGGCAAACTATGAAAATAATCATAATTTAACTGTATCCCGCTTCGGTACCCGCGTGGTTCAACGCGCTACTCTTGCAGTAGATTAGATTGGTTCGAATCTCGGTCGAGTGTACTGAGGGTGGCTTTTCCAAAATGTACTTCCACGCAAATGCGTGTACACTTCCAATAAATACGTGCTAAAAAATAACTAACTGTAACATTAAAAAAATATTCCAGGATAAACAAATAAATAACTTAACTTTTTTATCGCTGAGATTCTAGTTTGTGTGCCTGGCACTCCAAACCGTGCGTCCACCAAAGCGGGTTCCAGTTTGTGTGGGAACGGTCATCGTGTCGAGTGTAATAATGACACATACAATTGGGAAGCGTCTGGCTTTAAAAAGGATGCGCCCAATAAAAAGTTGACATGCGAAACAAATGAATGTGCGATCGCGTTTAGTGTTATATTATATTAAAGCGTGCTAAGAACCATCACTATAATGATTTAACATAAAACATGCACGCGTGCTTTGCTTATTGCTATGATGTCGACGCAGGGTAGGTTAATAACAAAACATCTGAATATGCGAAAAACAATCTTAATTAACTAATTTGTAATTTTGTTGGTCAACTTGCATTTTCTATACTTCATACATATTATATCACCACAATGATTTACAAACTAAGTTAATCAAAGTCACGCCTCATCCAGTCGTCCCAGCACCTAGCTATGCCCTGATTTTGGTAGGCAGTACAGTATCTGGTAGTTACTAAAGCTACTAAAACAATGTTAATATACTCCTACTTCATGTCATGGTATTTGCAACTTTCACTTTTGATATATATTATCAATACCTATAAAATAACACTACTAATATAATAACATGCTATCAATGTTGACTGCAAAGAAATATGTTAGAGTTTTCTAAACCGTTCTTCTTACCAAAATCAGACTGTATCTATTTATTGGATCGTAGGATGGACCTGTATACAACTGGTAATCATATTTGGGCCCGCGAATGAACGTCAAGTTCGACTAGTATATATTGTCAGTAACGGGGAGGTTGAGGTTAGATTCTCGGCCGCGTAAACTTTACTAAAAGATTTTCCGCTCTATCTTCACACAAATAAAGATAAATTCTATCTAAATTCTAACTTCATCATCTCTATCTCATTAATTTTATTATATGCATATATCCTGCAGGAAGTATAACTCGATACAAGAAATAAGTATATTAGCAAGCACCTCCCGGATTGAAACCTAAGGCACCATATCACGTATGTAATCTTTGTAAAAGTTATTCAACTAAAATATTTACTACCTAACCAATATATATAATATTTTCTTATAATTGTTTGCTTGGTTAAATAAAGATGTACGTACATATCAATAACCAACACGACGTTGAATCAAATTCTCCAACCGCCCGCCATCTTTGGTTATGAAACATAAGAAATGTATCTGACTGCTGGATAAGCTACTATATCTACTCTCATATATTCATACGTCAAGCCACGTGATCTATAGCTATTACTTTTGACATTGAATGGTACAAGGGAAGGGGGAGATGAAATACAATTTACCTCAAATTGAGTTAGTGCTGCCATCTATTAGACAATCATGAGACCTTTCTAATACACTTTAGAATCTAATGGTTCTACGCCGCCGCCCCCCCCCCCCCCCCCCCCCCCCCC
>CABEEJ010000440.1:10603-26834 GCA_901482245.1 Timema douglasi
TAAAATATATCTCTGCCGTATTTAAATTATTAAAAAAAAAGTATTTTCCGGGGTTCTTAAAACGGGGCTTAAGAAATAAAAGTTGTGGTCCTGTAAAATGTGTGCAGTGTGACTTTCCGCCCCCTTTTCCCTGGTACAATACCCATAAAACAACACTAGCAATAAAGCGGAATGTTTCTATTCTGTCCGCAATAAGAGTTTGTGAAAATGAGTATCGTGTACATGTTCCAGGAATGGCAGCGCCCGGGATACGATGACTTGATGGACACGATGAGGCCGGACGAGAGGGCGGCGGGGGTCATCTCCGGAGCCGACCCTTACAGGGAGTTAGAGCTCTATCTCGAGAAGGTCAACGTAAGTAGCTACCATTAAACACCCTGATTTGCGGTGGATAAATGATTGGATTTCGTTAGATAAAATGTTGGATTTGGATATAAAAAGTCGTAAAATAGAATATTTAAATTTGGTTTAAAAATGGTAGTCTAACAACATATATTTTATATAAGTGGCGTGTTGTAACCTATATAAAAAAAATTATGGCTAAAATTTGTAGATAGCATACAAACAAAATTATAAGGTTGAACTTTTACTTTTCTATAACATTGTCAAACAACACAAATGTTGAATAAAATCTCCATACGCCATCTTTGCCGTTGAAAACAATTCAAAAGTAGTTTTAGTATTAAATGTCAGACTCATTTTTCTGTTGTTTTTTTTGGTGGCGATGAGGTCGATGTTTGAATCCCGACCGGATGTACTAAGTTTTTTTTTAACTAAAATAACTACACACACTTCCGGGTACGTTTATTCTAGTTTCTACCTTCATTATCTTTACTTCATTATATTAGTTAAAATGCGTATAACCCGGATAGGTAGTACAACGCAGTGAAAAAATGTATTTATTTGATCATTTTAGAAGTAATTTTTTGTAGAAATTAGTATTTCGCCATTTTACAGTTTTTGGCAAGTTCTATAAAATGTATTTAAAAAAATGCTATTATCACAAAATATATAATTGTTTAGTTGTATAATGAAAATGATCGAAGAGTAATTCAATATTTACAAATCCCTATCTGTATCAAGTTCAACACCTTAGCTCAGTCGGTAGCGTGTCTTCCTACTTAACTAAGGGTCCCGCGTTCGATTCCCGAAATGGTCAAATATTTATTATTGATGAAAATATGGATTTAGACTTTCACATTTATAAATTGACGGCCGGGGACTGGATGTTGTGTCTGTCCAAGTCTTAAGTTATATTATAAGACATATGTAGCTACGACAGGCCTAGCAAGCCGGTAGTGGGAAATGTATGACTTTAATAAAAAAAACTGACCCTGGCCAGAGGCTGGAAACAAGAATTGATGTAAAAAAATAACATTATTAAAAGTTTCATCAAGATTCTAGAGGAAAATAGTTATGTAAAATTAAAACTTTGTCTTAATATTGTATATCAATGCTGCACACACGTGAACCTTTTTTTGGACGACGAAGAGCAGCATTTGTTTGATGAGAAGTAAACCAGCTTGTTGCTCCAAATTTATGACATTTAGTTTTTTATTTCTTTTGACATTCATTTACTCCCAGAGACTAACTAGCACTGTTCTTCTAAACAACTTTGCCATGAATACAAAAAAAATAGTTTAAGAAGCATTCTTCTTTATGATCTTTATACGTTTTCTCTTTTTTTATGGTGTGTGATGGGCTGAAGGATGGGGGAGGGCATCATGGACTTACTNCCTTCCCAAAAGTATTATTTGTAATGTATTTTGATATTCTATCTCAATTCCTAGCTTATTGGAGTCTTCTAAATTCACACCTACAACCCAATCATGTTTAAAATAAAACGTTTAAATTACTTTAAGTTTCTTTTGTTAAATTCTTGTCATATCATAAACAGCCAACCCCTTTCTCTCTCTCTCTCTCTCTCTATATATATATATATTTATATATATGGGGGGGGGAGGGGAGGCGCTTGGCGAGCACTAATTAGCACATTTTTGGCTACAATGTATGTTTATCTTACCGCCATTACTTGAGACATAATATTGATACAAGAATAATTTTATTTTCATAGTAATCGAGGGTTCATGAATCGTCACATACATTGTATGCTTGTCGTAGTTGATTTGGAGGATGTACTTCGAATCCCGACCAGCTAAGAAGGGAAGGAGGAAGAAGTCGAAAATTTTCCCCTGGGTTTTTTCATGGACGTAGCCCTACTATTCATAAAACAAGCCAATTAATATACAGGGTGTCTACTATGAGACTCCCAGCATTTTAGGCACATACACTTCAGTACAGTGGAGTTTCATGATGGACACCTTGTACAATACTACTTAACAATGCACTAATAATCAAGTTAAAAAGTTACATTCTATGTTCCTATACAACTCACAAACAGGAAGCTCCACTATAGTTATGTTCTGAGAATTCTCGTGGAAAGAGAGGCTCCGTTCTATACAACTTATAGACAGGAAGTTCCAATCAACGTTTCTGTATAACTGACAACTGACAACTGACAACTGACAACTACGTTTTCTAAGCATTAACGTCCGAGCAATCAAAATATTGCATCATTTCAAACATTTACGAAAACAACAATTCTACCTTTTAAACAACGCTTTTCAGTTGGAATATTCACAACTTGTGAATGTGGGGAATGCCAGGCCTCCATCGTGGTTCGGATTCCACGTTAAACTGTAGGTCCTCCATTTCATCTCACAATCACCCTACCATTACACATTAGCGTAAGTGCGTACAATACGAACGGGTAGTAAGACGCGATTCTAATAGTAACAATAATAATAATAATAATAATAGTTGGAATATTAATTTTACAGAAATCTGCTTCGGTGGCCGTATGGTCTTAGGCGTCACTCTTGTGTTAGACTAGACTGCCGATGACAGACAGTTCGGAGTTCGAATCCCAGTCGGGTGTTCTGAGACTTTTTTCCAAAATGGTTTTACATTTTCCTTTCACGCAAATGAAGATACACTTTCTCTAAATTCAACCTTCCTCACCCCTTGTGTAACACTTTTTTTTTTTTGCAAAAAAAAATATTGCTCCAGTAGAAACATAGAGTTTAATTTTCTTCAAATGGTGATATCAACATTTGTTGAATATCTGTCATGAACATAACGGCATTAGATGAGAAACTTTTTAAATGAAAAGAAAAAGTTATAATTGAATTCCAGGACACCCTCGACAGTTATTCAACAACTGTTGATATCATCATCTTAAGAAAATTAAACTAAAACTTGCTACTGGAGCAATATTTTATTTATTTTTGGACAAAGAAATGTTTTGCTTCCTTTTCTCGCGTCCCCTTCCACCTCGCCTTAACTTATAAAAGTGTATATTCAACTTCGAGCTTATATCGAGTCAAACTTGTTATCTCGTTGGGTACGACAGTGAATTTCGAATCACTTAACCTATGATCCCCATATCGATGGGCACACGGCATAATCGTCAAGTTCTTTTATACTGGTTTACTGGTGACTGAGAACTCGGGGTTCGAATCTCTGTCGGGTGTACAGAAGGGCGTTTCATCCCTTTACAATTTCCTACCATCCCTCCACGAAAATGCTTGTACATTTCCTCTAAATTCTTCTACCTTCTCAATCCCTACTCCGTTAGTGTAGTTTGGCCTATTCGCGCCTAGTCCGAACGGGTAGTAAGCCTTAGCAGAAAAATACACTCGGGAGGATTATAAAATTTGACTTGTTGGTACTTGAACCAGAGTCTTTCATTTGATTATAAATAGATTGGTCGCAATGGTAAATATCATCGATTGTCTGTTAACTTGTAAATAAAATGTCAAATGGAGGCAGCGTCATCCCGGCCATGCTTGATCACAAAGCGGAGTAGGTCAACACAATAAACAAGTTAAAAACATTTTTACGACAAATTAGAATGTCGGAAACACAAGTGTCAACGACAACAAAGAATGGGGGGAGGGGGAGGGTTTTAAAAGTCATGTCTCGTTTGGGGCCGTGGGAACATGGACGCTTCCCAGCGGGAGAAAAAAGAAACTGGTGGAGCTAACAAGTGCGTTGTGCAGTGTGGGGAACTGTCCGGGTTGATCCTGAGAGGAAAGGGGCGTTTACAAGTCATGTTCACTTGAACATGTGGTTGCGTAACTTTCTCTCTCTCTCTCTGCGTATTTTCTCATTCATTCTTTCTTTATCCTACCTCATTATCGCTTTGTTGATTCAGAGATGGGTGTTGACGAAACATAATCTTGAAACACCTGTCAGGGACACTTTACTCCTTAGTGTGGGTTGGTTGTTTTATCCACCTAAAAAAACTGGGGGCATTATTCAAGTTCAGGAATAATTTCCACTCAAACTAGTAGGCCACTTTAACGGTGGGCTTGACCCGTACTGGAGGTGGCGTCGTATAATACGAGCTTGCGATACACAGCATATGGTGAAGGGGATGGCCGGGGCTCGAATCTCGGCTGCCGGTGACTGGTGTTTCGAATATTCGCTGCCAATAGGGCTGGCTGAGTTTCTAATCACGGTCACGGCGGTTTTCTATTCTCTCCCACATGCTAAAGCGGGTGCACTTTCTCTAAACCAGTCGTTCTCAAGCCTCTTATCCCCGTGACCCCTTTATGTACACGTAAGAAAGTCGCGACCCGCGCCTCCCTCTTCCCTTTTTGTTTAGTGGGATCATTTTCCGGCATACAAATATAGTTCACTCTAATTTTTAACTAATCACTTGTTTAATGTTTGCACCCGCCTCGGTGGCGTAGTTGGCTAACGCGCTTGTCGTGTTGAGCTAGACTGCTGAGGACGGGGAGATCGAGGCTAGAATCTCGGTCGGGTGAACTGGGTGTGGTTTTCCTAAATGGTTTTCCACTCTCCCTCCACGCAAATGCGGGTTCACTTCCTCTAATATTCCTCTAATTCAACCTTCCCAATTCCTAATCCATTAGAGTAATTAGTACTTAAAGCGTATAACCCGAAAGGGTAGTAAGACGCGGCGCTAAATATTATTATTATTATTATTTAATGTTTGCAGGTAAAACTTTTTTTCAAGTAATGTTTATACCTGTGATGGATGTGCTTGTTTCTTGTTTCTGAACGCAAAGTTTACTAAAACGTTGATTAATATTATAAAGAGAAGCTTTCAGTTCTTCGGTGACATCTAGTCTTGCACGATATTTACCCTTCATAACCACCGGAGTTCAGCTAAACCCATTGTTCTCTTAGTCAACTTTAAGGTAAGGTCAATTTAAAAATAATAATCTAGGCCCTTAATGTTCGAAATATTTATTGCGCCCTCCTCTAACAACTATCGTTCCCTCCCTGGGAGTCGTGCCCCACAGTTTGAAAACCTCCTCATACCTCACTGCTTGGATTGTGTACTAACCGTGTAGGTGCGTGCGTTGACTGAATTTCAGGCTCATCTAGTCTGGTTTGCAGACGACGAGGAGGTCGAGGCTCGAATCCCGACTGGGTGTATTGAGGATGAGAACCCTTTGCTAATGCGGGTACATCCCCACACCCCTTTGTGTGAGTAAATACTGATATATCAGACGGCTAGTAATACGCGGGGCAATAAATAAAATATAATCATAGTTGCAGTTTTAAAATGATTATCTTTATTCTTTTTTTTAATTAAGATTTTTAGGGGTACGTCGTAAGTCTTGTCTTAGTATTCAACCAAACATCCGACACATCTTAAGTAATCTGTATTATAGTATATTGCATTGCATATGTTTTGAGTTATAAGCGATTATTTTACAACTATTTGTGACCTTGGAGGGGGAGGGTGGACAAATGCTCCCCCCTCTTCCCCCCTCCTACCCTTGTTCTGGGTGTGACACTGAATGTAACATAATAATTTCTTAGCTATTATTTTCAGTAGTTTGGTTAGATAGTTTAAATATCAAAAATAGTTTTTTATCACCACGTCTTACTACCCGTTCGGGTTACTCTTACGTACTGATTACGCTAATGGTTTTTAGGAATTAGGAAGGTTGTATCAACATGAAGTGTATCCGCATTTGCGTGGAAAGAGAGTATAAAACCATTCAGGAAAAGCCACTCAGTACACCCGACTGAGATTCGAACCTTGATTTCCCCGTCATCGGCAGTCTATAGCCTATTGCAAGAGTAGCGCATTAGACCACCCGGCCACCGAAGTGGGTATTAAATATAGTTAATGGGATTAGTATGCATTATTCAATGAAAAGCAACTGATAGTAAAAATGTTGTTTTATTAATTTTCTTATTTTTAATCATTATTGAATCATCAACCATAGTTTACTGTAAGGGTTGGCTCAGAGCTATCGTGCTTGCCTGGAAACGAATGGTGGGGAGTTACCACCACTCCAGTCTTCTAACCAATGAACATATCTGACAGCTGTAAAATGTTCCTGGATCTACTTTCACGTAGTAATACGTCATATCATGTGATCGGCAACTGTCACTTTTGATAGATATTATCAATACCTATAAAATAACATTCATATCTTAGTAAATGCTATCAATTTTGACGGCAAAAAAAAAAGTTCGTATTTTCTAAAAGGTTCTTCAAAGGTCCAATCGTAGGAAACTCAAGGTATAAATATTATAACACCGCTTTATAAATAAATGTTGGTGCTTTATCTCTTGATTACCTTAATCCTCTATATCTTCTTAGATTAAGTGGTAATTATTCCATTGCACGTATTCATAGAAACCAAGTTAGTTAAAATAATGTTTTTAAATCTTATAACTAAGACCTGTCTTTTATATATATATATATATATATATATATATATAAAATAAGTGGTGGTTTATTTGTTTGTTTAAAGCACCAACCTTCTGATCTAACGGTACCAGGTTCAGGTATTGGCAAGAATAGAACTTATATCAATGTGAAGTTGAATTAATTAATTTATAATGTGACCTGGTGGTCTAGAGGTAATGGGTCGTACTTCTGTGTTGGGGGTCCGGGGTTCAATCCTCGGTCCCGACACAGATTTATCTGATTACCAAACCCTTCTT
The DNA here is from genome assembly GCA_901482245.1 of Timema douglasi. NCBI lineage: Eukaryota > Metazoa > Arthropoda > Insecta > Phasmatodea > Timematidae > Timema > Timema douglasi. The sequence goes on from CABEEJ010000440.1 coordinate 17,603, forward strand.
TCACCTCTGACAATACATGTATTAGTCACAACTTGTGAATGTGAGGAATGCTAGGCCTCCGCCGTGGTTCGGATCCCACGTTAAAATGTAGGTCTTCCATTTCTTCTCTCAATCACCCTACCATTTCACATTAGCGTGCGTATAGCCCGAACGGGTAGTAGTAATATGTGATGCTAATAATAATAATTAGTTAATCTTAGTTGTTTTATTGTTGTCATATAATTAATTCAGGATAAATCGTTACTATTCTTAATAGTTCACAGCTCTTTTAATGTAATTGATTGCAATATATCTGATAGCATTACTAATTCTCATTGTAAATAAAACATCAGTTTATTTGAAAATAATGTACGCTTTAAAAGTTCACTCAATTTCCGATTCCGGCTGTAATTTACTTTTTGTGGACTTATTTGCTTTATTTACTCTTATTATTAAGCTTTTCCAAATAAATACACACATTTTAAAATACGTTACAACTTTCCCGAGTAAAAAAAAGTTGGTAAAACCGTTTTAGTTCTAAAGGAATACACCCTTGTTGACTAAAGATTTCTGGACACGATATTGTTACTTTTTTGAAGATTTAATAGTCGGGGTGCATCCATAATGTGCACTCTACCCTAAATAAATAAGTGGAATTTAATCAAACTCATTATAGAGTCCTTTTCGAGAAAATTAACCTTTCGGATACGTCACTTTAGATAACCTATCCTTGATATGTTATTATTATGGTTACAACACTTGAAGGAAACATGCATTAGAAAAATGCGTGTATAGTTAAATATATATAATGGGACCACATAATGCTTAAAGACTTTTGAATTTATGTAGATATTATTTTAAAATGATGTTTTTATATTTAGGTAAATTATGGCGCTTAATTGCATTAGATAGTGTTGTTTATGATAAAAATATATGATTATGTATCTCAATTAAATTTGATTTTGCACCCAGTTGTAATATAAATACAGTCAACTCTGATTTTAGTGAACTCGATTGTGGTGAACCTATTCCAGTGGTGTGTTAAACATTATTTTATAATGGACCTTCAACTTTAATTTTGATGACCACAATAAGTGAATCTTTCAATAAATAAGGTCATTCTAGCATTATAACCCTTTAAAAACATAATATTTTGCTTGTTTAAACTTGAGAACCTCGATTCTCTGAGCTCTTGACTTGGTAGCACTTAGAATGCCTGAAAGTACAGGATGTGGAAATGATTGCAGGTGGAAGAGGAATGTTGGTAGCACTTAGAATGCCTGAAAGTACAGGATGTAGAAATGATTGCAGGTGGAAGAGGAATGTTGGTAGCACTTAGAATGCCTGAAAGTACAGGATGTGGAAATGATTGCAGGTGGAAGAGGAATGTTGGTAACATTGCGAAGTATTTAAAAGTGACCGGATATTGTTTTGTTAAAATAGCTTTTCTCTTTCATTCTTATGCAACAAATAATAGGAAATTATTAAAACAAGTAAAATATTCTATTATTTTAAATTTTAAAATGACACCTGGATACGGGAATCGAACGAGAGTCCTTCGACTTAGCACGATAATGCTCTAACCACTGAGCTATTTATGTATCTTTCCGTGCCTGAAGTAATTCTTATTTCATATTTTAAGGCAGAGTCTGTGATGAACGTGTGGAAATCGTTAGCTACATGTTTGTGATCAACTAAGATCGCGAGCTATCAGATAACGCAGCCATCTTCGACTCGATAATAATTTTTGCTGCCAAATGTACAACGACAACTGTACGAATGCGCATATCATGATGGATTAACTACTATAATGGCCGCATCTAAATATCATATTCGCGTGTTTAAGCCACACGTCCTGGGTTCGATTCCCGTGTCCAGGTGCCATTTTTGAATTTAAATAATATGATATTTAGATGCGGTTATAGACGTAGTTATCAAATATAATAGCTTTGCTATTTGGACAGTTAGCAGCAATCTGACAGTACAAGGAAATATCGCGTCCTTCCTTCCGAATTCCTGTCGCATCAATTGTTTAAACACTTTTAAACGTCATAGAAAGCTTAAATTTGGCAACCAGATAGAGGGCCCAACCAGAAAAGTCTAAAAATGAGGAATTTCAAAATGAGGCACCGGGAATCGGGAGTTTTGGAGGTTCTCTTAAGAGAAAGAAAACTTATCAGGACGTAGATAATTGAAATACAGCTTAACCTACCTCCAAAACTTGCTAACGATATGACTCAACCATCTTTATCCAAACTAAGTGCAACAGGAAACATTTTCATCATTTGTTCACCCCTTTAGTGTGACTAGTTCCCCAAGCGGGTGACGTAATAACCAGCTGTTGCTCCTGTATGAAGTGTACTTAACATAAAAAAACGATCAAGATCCTAAACATTATTTATTTCTACTGCTATATTTTTTTCTTCTCAACAGTTAAAATATGAAATACTGAAAGTACTGCTCGAATGCGAAGGAGAGCGAGTGGCAAGGGGGAGTGTTTATAAGATAATGGTAGGAAAAAAAGTTTTTACGACTTTTTTTTTTTTACGATTCCGAAAAGTCGTTAAAAATCGAATATCACGCCCGAACACTGGAGTTTTTGATGCGTTTCTGACGTTTATTTATGTGATGATAGTTTTATGATGTTTTCTCCTCTTGTTCTTTGTAATCTAGCAACGCCGAATTTTGACACAAGGTTACATGTTTGTCACTTAAATAGTATCTATAACTAGACTACAAAATATTATAACTCAGCGACTAATCTCCGTTATTATTAATACTATTACTGTATACGTACAATATAGATATGTATAACACAAATACAAACATATTTAGCATATATATATATATTCAAACATATAGCTGTGTATTCATGATGTATTTGAATCATATACTATATGTTAATATGTGTGTGAATATATGTATAAATATGTGAATATATATGTACATATATTATATTTTAATAAATATATACTAAAGTATATAGTTAAATATTTAATGAAAATAACTTAATAGTTAATACGTATACGTTTGTAAAAAATATATCTTTTTATACTTTTACATATTCATATAAATTCATAAATAGGTACATAATTATGTTATGATTTATTAATACGTACATTTAATAAATATATTAATTACTCCCCTAGTGTAATTTGACCTTGGCTCTATCCCGGAAGGTGTTAAAACGGTTTTAATATACATATGTTTATGTCCTGGGCTCATCTAAATATGTAAATATTTTCCTATTTTTGTCGCTCTTCTTTTCACGGCAAGTCTTTGTATCCGTTCGGTTGGTGGGCAGTTTAATCGCATGGATTCGTGAAAGTAGATCTAGTACATTTTTTTAGCTGTCATCTATGTCCAGTTGTGAAAAAATTGAGGTACGCGTCTATTAGTCGCCGATAGCCTGCACTTCGCAGCACACAAGTTCATATCTCCTTAAATATAACAACTATGCAATTGCTTACCATGAGTGCTAGGCGTGTAGTATCTATTTCTTGCTAAGGGGTCCATACTAGTCACCGCGAGATAAATTGTTGGGCTTGCCCAAATTGCGCCAATCCACCTAGCTTGGACCCGAATTGCGCCAAGAGCTTAAAAGTGCCCCCCCCCAGACCTGACCCGAATTGCGCCAATACCTCCCTTCCCAAGACCAGACCCGAATCGCGCCAACTGTGAACGTAAACACATAATAATTCTATGACGGGCAGTAAGAAGGACACAAGTCAAAAAATATTATTTAATCAACTATATTTAACTATATAAAACAAAATAAAACATTATAATATCACAGTAAAATTTCCATTTTAAAAATATTGTCAATAATAGCTAAATGGAAGCTAAATTATAATATAATAATAATATAAAAAACAAGTCAAACATAAAAAACAAGTCATAGAAGCGATTTTTGGAGGGGCATTCACTTCACTGAGCTTAATTTATCTACTAACAAAATCGTTAAAAATAATTTCAAAATATTTTGAATTTTTGTAAACTAGTCATAAGTAAACTACTCTTAAAAGGACTTTGCCCCAAAACCCAGGAAACAGTATTAATTGTCATCTTAAATACACCCAAGATGTATGTTTTAATAAAAATTGTTAAAGCTATTTTTGAGAAATTTCGAATTCTTTTAAAATTAGTCATTAGTAGACTGCCTATAATTCAAGTTTTTTTTCTGAAGATCAATTATACAGTTTTATTCATTATTTAAAAACTCCCTAGATATAAACTTTGAACAAAATTACTCAAGACGATGATTGGGAAGGTGGAGTTCGAATCCTGGTCGAGTGAACTGAAGGTGGTTTTTCCTAAATGTTTTTCCACTCTCCCTCCGGGCAAATTCGGATTCACTTTCTCTACATTCAACCTATCTTATCCCAAAGCCCACTATTATAATTATCGCATAAAAGTATAACTCAAACAGGAAGTAAACCGCAATGCAAAAAAAAACCCAACAACAATGAAATATATAATAATCAACTATCAAGTCAAAAACTATAATAGTATTTATGTAAAGTTGTAAAATAAAATTGTTTCGCTTACTATGCTTGCACCAAATGAGATCGACAGCCTACTTACTATCTTTATTTGTGGAAATGTTGACACAATGCACTCGTGAAGCGCTTGCTCGAAATCAACCACATTGTAGGGCCTATAAAGGTTGAAGATGGAGTTGTCTCTTCTCGCACTCGTCCTTTATGATTCTCATAATGTCAATGTAGCTCTGCTTTTTCTTGTCTAAAAGTAGGCAAAATACCAGAGTATGTATGACCCTTTGAATTACCCGTGTATAGTAAAAAGCTAAAGATGTTTCGGTGCGTATTCAAAGGTTCCATCCATTAACACAATTTCATTCTGACATAAATACTCAAGATTTGATCACAAGAAAATATCACAACCCCCGTCCTTTTTCATTTTTTAACAATTTTTTTTTGTCCAGAGTAATATTTAGTTCAATTTAGTCTAAGGCAAATTGAATTTCGTTGGAAGATTTAGGTAAATTTGGCAGTTAATGTTATTCCTGAATCATTTCATGTCCTTGCGGGTAATGTTTTTATAGTTTTTTCTCTGTTGCACCTCTTTGTGGATCAACTCTGAAGGCCTTACTTCAATCGACTCAGCTTTCCTCTTAACTGCATTGCTGATGAAATTTCTGTTAAACTCTTGATCTAGTAGTGGTTCGCGGTTGTGTTGGTCCTCCAATCCTCGAGGAAATATTTCCGTCATCAAGTGTGAATATTTTGGCCCTACAGTCCTTTTTAGTGCATCTACACTTATCTTACCTCCTCAAATTCAATTGATTCGCCTGTCGATACGTATAATTATTATAGACAATCGGATATTTCCCTCTTTCACTCTAAACATCGCTACTATCACAGTCCACACCAAACCCGAACAAATATAAAACAAATACACATCTGGACAGTTACCGTTGCTGAGATAATTTGTTAATACTGGCAAGACTTATGTCAGAAAAGCTAATACAGATCTCGTTGGGGGCTCTTAGGGCGTTTTTACATTCCTTTACCTAAGGAAGGGAAGACAAGACATGGCGAGAGCTTGTTTGCTTTGGTGTTTGTTTATTTCATCCCCCCTCGTCTACCTGAATTAGACTTGACGCAATTCGGGTTCGGGTTAAGTGAACATTTTCTAATCTCTTAATTACTGGCGCAGTTTGGGCTTGCCCAATTCGTCAACTTTTCATTTCATATTATAGTATAAGAGTACGGTTCTTCTTCTCTTGATTATTGTGTAAAATAGACAAGAATTCTACCTTCTAAAATAAAATGTCTATCAAACACATTGCTACATTTAATTTTAAAGAAAAGTGATAAATAATAAACCTTAACTTAACTAACAAAAACTAATGTTCGAGAATTATGATTTAAAATTATTCTTTGTAAAACTTTTCCATATTTACAGTAGCCCCGTGGCTTCTTTGGTGCTGACTGACAGCTCACAGCTGACTTCTGACAGTCAACATTTAGGTATATACTTAAATTTTGACTTTCAGAAGTGACAGCTGCTAAACACATGTTTTTACAGATCATATGGTTCGGCGTAGGGATACATAATTTGGTTTGTTAACTTTTCAAAGCCGTCAGCTGTCAGCACCAAAGAAGCCATGAGGCTACTGTAAGTTATAACGGTCCACATAACTATATATATATATTATTTTCATATTTATGTACAGTAATAGGTTCATTATAAATAGCCAAAGATAACCGTATTTTAAAATCTATTTAAAATGATTTTGGAACTACTTATAATCGAAAGAACAAAATAATCAGGAAATACCCCCATCAGTGGCTTTATGATCTAAGGCGTCATTATCCCACTATACTATATTGCTGGTGATGAACAGATCGGGATTTGAATCTCTGTTGGGTATGATGAGTTCTTAAATTATTTATCCCTCTCCGTACGCGGGAATACGGGTACACGTCCTATAAACTCCACCCCATTGGTGAGAATATGCATATAACCCAAACTGGAGCACAAACAAAAATGGCAGGTACAATTAGTAAAGGTTAAGAGTATTCTGAAAATTAAAACCTGGACACGGGAATTGAACCCGGGACCTTTGGCTTAGTATGCCAATTCTCTAACCACTGAGCTATCCAAGATTCATCCCGTACACAGAGTCTTTCTTCATTCATATTTTAAGGCAGAGTCTATGATGGACGTGCGGAAATCGTCGGCTAGAGATGTGTGATTTTATAAAGATTACGAGCTATCAGATAACGCAGACACCTTCGACTCAAAATCACACATTTGTAGCCGACAATTTACGCACGTCCATCATAGACTCTGCCTTAGAATATGAGTGAAGAATGACCCTGGACACAGGACGATTCCTGGATAGCTCAGTGGTTAGAGCAATGGCGTACTAAACCAAAGGTCCCGGGTTTGATTCCCGTGTCCAGGTGCCATTTTTCAATTTTCAGAATATAATACCTCGATAGAGTATCCCTCAATCAAAAGCAAAATAATAACCACGGCTATTTGATTCTTAAAGGTTAAGAGGTTAATTTCTATCGACTAAAATGCTAGTTATCAATACATACGTGGACCCCAGTCTTTCATTTGCTTTAAACAGGCAGAAAAATATCTCTTCATTTGATTTTTTCGATACAGTTTTTAATTAATTAAAAAAATCAAATCAAAATTTTAAATTTCAGACCTTTGCGAAATTATGTAGCCCTTACCCGCTTCAATGGCTGAATAGTCTAAGGCTTCACTTTTGTGTTAAACTGGCCTGCTTATGATGGGGAGATCAGGGTTCAAATCCCGGTCGGGTCTATTGAGGGTGGTTTCTCTTAAATGGTTTGCCACTCTACTCCCACGTAAATGCTGGTAGATTACCTCTAAAATGCTTCCTTTCTCACCCCTATCTCATTAGAGTAATTAGTAAATACACAAATAGCCTGAACAGGTAGTAAGACGTGGCGATTAAAAAATGCAAAACACTTAACGTATGATAACATAGAATTTTTAACTTTCGGGGATAACTAAATTGAATACAAGTACACATGAGGAGGAAGTCTAATTTTGTATAAACTACATCATTACTCCTGAAGAGGGTAATTGACGTCACATCATCAAGAAAACCACCCTTAATGATCATCACCTTACTGAACTTTTCGAGTCAGTTACGTATTCCCAAAAATATCTCTAGTTATACCAAATTAAAAGGAATATTTTCTAAAATGTTAACTTATTCAATGTTTAAGTGTTCATATGCTAAATAACTTGTTCCAAAGCTACCTCTTCTCTTTCAACATATTATGGAATAATTTTTAATAAATCTAAATCTACACTGGTGGGCAAGAAAACAAAAACGTTAAGTCTTATTTAGTCTAGTCTTATGGCAATGAATACTTTGGGACTCTAACCCCCAGCTGAGTGTTCTGATGTTTTTATTTTTTCCTAAATGATTTCCCACTTTATTACCATGCAAATGCAGATGTATTTTGTCTCATTTCTGTCCTACTCACCCGTGTCCCATTGATAAATATCCGGTTAGGAAGGAAGGTAGGTAAAATTTATCTTACAGAAAAAAAAAAGATAGTACATTTTCCAAACCTGCCAGTATAAATAATTAAATTTCACCGCCTAGTAAATATATTAAGTATATTTTACTTTTCCATTCGATAACTTTGAATCCCTCACTAAAGGGAAGTTTAATTTTTTTAAGTCACCTTATGTGTTATAAGAAGCCGAGTGTTAACAAGAAGAGCCATGTGTTAATCCTAGATTATAAAGAGATAAAAAAAAGAGAAGAAGAGAATCTTTGCTCCACGTGGTCTCGATGAATTCAGTAGCAGCCTCTTAACAGCCACTTGGCGATGGAGGCAATAAAACAATAACAAAAAACGTTTATTTTGTTTTGTTTCGTATTTAGTGTTTCATACTCTCCTTCTTCTAACCCAGTTCTTGACTCGGCGTGGTACAGCCGAATAAAGAGTAATGCGTCTCAACTCTTTGTACAGCCTTGTCAAAGTTAATTTAAAAGTGCAAAGCTCATTTAAATTAGGAAGAAAATTTGGTAAAATAGAAACTTCTTTTGTTATCATTGATGATAACATTTTATTATATTATTAGTACCTAACGGTCCTGCAATGTCTTTAATTTATTTTGAACATGTAGTCAAGTTTTTATTGCTGGGATACTCAAAGATCAAATTGAGTTTTTTACCAAAATATGACATTATTTTTGAATCACTTTACCCTACTCCGTTTTTATTACTATAAAATTCATCAAAGGAGACGATATCATAACTTATTCTCAGGAATTGTTTTGTATTGAATTCAATGCCTTGCTTTGATTTGGGTGACGCTCAGTTTTCGATACCAAATAAGGCCCATTCGAGTTTTGGGGTCATCGATAAATCACGTAACGCTTTTTTCTTACAGTTTTTGCTCCATATCTACCCCCTATGCAACGCCAAGTACACATTTAAACTGACCCCTCCTTCCTCCGACCTGCGTTACGTAAATTGTCACATCAAGAGTGAATGACATTATGCCATAGGGCATTTGTGACATTTGTGACACTTAAAGACGTACTCAGATTTAATTCTTCTAAGAATCAGAAGTTATCCATAAGTTTCTTTAATAACGGTGAAAACTTGGAACAGTAATATTAGTTCAACATTAGAATCCAAGTGTAAGATCTGAGTTACGTAGCACCGCGGTGAACCCACTCTCCCCTTTGTAACACTTTGTAGACATTCGATATCACCCCC
>CABEEJ010000440.1:26860-38078 GCA_901482245.1 Timema douglasi
TCTACAGCGTTACGTGGGCTATGAAGTATGAATGACCTCCTTTTTTTTAACAATGCGGTTCTCTTTTCTCTCTCCAGTCGATTGTTTGAGCATTTTTTTAGTAACTAATTCTCATCTTATGTTCTTAGATTTGTTTAATTCACTGGTAGACCCGCTTTGGTGGCCGCGTGGTATAACGCGCTAATCTCGTGTTGGGCTAGACTACCGAAGGCGGGAAGGATGGGGTTCGATCCCAGTCGGGTACACTGAGGATGGTTTTCCTAAAAGGTTTTCCACTCTCCCTCCACGCAAATACGGGTGTATTCCCTCTAAATTAAGTTTTCCTACTCCATAGCCCATTAGTGCAATTATTACATATGCGTATAACCCAGACGGGTAGCAAGACGTGGTGCTAAAAGAAATAATCACCATTAGCCAGTACTGGCTTTTAAACGCATAGTCCGTATCGTTGGATAGTTTAATTTAGTGGTTGATCACACATTTAAATGGCCCTGGTTTGATTCCGGGTAGTGCTGGAAATATTTAATATTGGTATACTATTGTGGATACAACATGTCTATTATAAAATTTCTTAATTTTTTTCCAGACAATATTTTTCAATTTTTTTCTTGACTTAACTTTTTTCCAGTTTTCTTTAGTGGATGAAGATTTTCCATCTATTGCATACTTGTGACGTAACGGCAAGTCAAGATGGTATTTCCCATTTCCATGTATTTACGTTTTATTTGAAAAGTTTTAAAGATTGAAAAAAAAATCATAACTTCTTAAATACATCTAAAAATAGCCTTACATTGACTGTCACAACATTTCTCTTTTAATCTTGAAGTCGCTATTTTGTAAGCGTATTTTATTTTAATCGTCTACAACTCAGGCTATTCTGACTCATGAAAATGACTAGTGTAATCTCCTTGACAAAATGCAGATTAAAAAGATTTTGGAAGAATATTTAAACGATGTAACAAAAACACACTTTCAATCAAACTGTAGAATGGATAAGTATAGTCGTCAGCGGAATAGGGGAGGTGTTATCAGCAAACAAACAAAAAGAAACAAGAGGCCTTGCAGCGAGAACTGCACATTTTCTTCGCTCTCTCTTTATTTTGTATATTGGCATCTAAGTGCAATAGTGGTAAGACTGCTTAGTTACGTCAAGTTAAAATATAACCCGCTTCGCAAAATAGCTTAGAATTCACCAAATAGGCAACGTCGTTAATATACGAGAAACAACATTTCTCATTTTTATTTTACTGTTTAGGTGAAAAATAATTTATTTTTAGCCAAGCTATTAAATTCGCTGAGTTTCCTTACTTTTAATTAAATTCTTTGGCATCTTCCTGTTTTCCATGACACCCAAAATCCCCTAATTTTTCTTTTTCTTTAGCTACCGATAATAAAGCTTTGATCTGCTATCCAACTAATAAAATAATATCTTAGTCCTAGGGATGAGTGTGTGACGCTTTAGTGGACTTTTCCGGGCCACATTAATCTGTAATCTGGATGCTGATATAGCTGATATATGTAGAAAGTGCACATATAATACCCGAATAAAAATAAACCTACTAGTGCAGATGGGAACAAAAATATTTACTGTAGCTTGAAAATTTGGATTTTCCGAGTAACCAGAAATATGTTCAAAACATGGGTACTTTGTTTTGTTTAGATATGCATGAGTAATACAATTTATTTTAAATGACAGTAGTTCAAAACATATAATTTTATTATTCTATTTTCAATCAACGTATGAAATATTACTTCAAATTTTACCATATGAAGCTTCGTAATTATTATTTAAACTTGAGTTAACATTTTTAGCATGTAAATTAATGTTATCATATTTTTTTTAGCTCTGTGTCTTACTACCCATTTGGATTAAACGCTTATTTACTATTTTCGATAATGGTTTAAGGACGAGGAGGGTTAAATTTAGAGAAAGTGTACCCGTATTTTCGTGAGGAAAGAGAGAGTTGGAAACACTTTAGGTAAAATCATCCTTGGTACAACCACGATTTCCCCGTCATTTGGCAGTCTAGCTTATTGTGAGAGTAGCGCTTTTGACTATGCGGCCACCAAAACGGGTAAACTAGTATTAATTATTCTATATGATATAGAGGTGACCTGGCGGTCTAGGGGTAAAGTGTCAGACTTTTGTGCTGGCGGCCGGGGTTCAATCCTCGGTAGTGGCAAAGATTTATCTGATTACCAAACCCTTCCTTCACCTCTGACAAGAAATCTTGTGAATGTGGGGAATGCCAGGCCTCCACCGTGGTTCGGATTCCACGTTAAACTGTAGGTCCTCCATTTCATCTCACAATCACCCTACCATTACACATTAGCGTAAGTGCGTATAACCCGAACGGGTAGTAAGACGTGGTGCTAATAATAATATATGATATAGATATCATATAGAATAATTAACACCAAACATTGCACCTTGACATTAATTCTATATATTCACATTGGAGCAGGGATGATTTAATTATGCAAAGTCAGAGCTAAGCATTATTATAGTGCACCAGGTGTGATTGGAACCCTTTCTCCAAATCAAGTTCTGCATCAAAATAAGCTCTACACAGTCAGTAAATATACTATCCCTTATTTATAAACCAGGCTAGTAATAGGAAGGGCAATAAATGACAGAGGAAAGGTTACTAAAACTACTCTAATATATTATTGTATGCCAGATGATGTGATCTATAGTCGTCACTTTTGATAGATAGTACCTCTCAAAGAATACTAATAATATAGTAAAATATCATCAATGTTTTAATAGTGCATACAATTTTTATGAACTCATTTAAATTTTATTAGTTCTAGAACGATACCTACCATTAAAATATATAGTGATCTAATTAATACCAAGTTTTAAAAAAGTATTTAGGAAGTTGTGTCCTAATTTTTTTCATAAAACTTAATTTAATTCATCTGCCAATATTCTCGTTAGCGAAAGTGAAGGAAATAAACCATGAAAAATAAGGTTTCGGAATCGCCGGTGTTTATTTAGGTTGAACCACCGCTACCGAAACTAGTTTACTCGCCTAGTACCTTTTGTTGTCAATAGATAGCGTTAGTAAGCTTATCTTACAGCGCGTCAACTGGAGTCTATATGTACTACCCATGAAAATAAAAAGCATCCTCCAAAATCATGATGCGTGTAAACTATTTCATTACTACGGTTATTGTTTTCAATAAGATTGTTTTTATTGCAATGAAAATTTTTCAAGATTAAATACTAGTCAAAGATTGTATTTGCAAGCGATCTGTTTTGAAAGTTTTTATAAGAAACAGCCGCGGTAAGGCTATAAGTTGAAAGTTATATTTACAGACTATGGTAGGATGTTTGTAGGAAAATACGTTTGGAAATGACAAACATATATTTTGTTGTCAACATTGATAACATTTTACTATATTAGTAGTGTTAATTTTTAGGAATTAATAATATCTATCAAAAGTGACCACTGCATATAACATTACTTGACGTGTGTATAGGCGAAAGTATATCCAGTAACTTTTCTAGCTTCTTATGAAAATCTTATTTTACTTTGGGTTTAGTTTATAAACACAGCCAATTCCTGTAAACTAGCATAACTTATGATTTCACGTTCGACAATAAACAACTAATTCTAGTACCAGGAATGTTTGTATCTGGTTAATAATAAAAACCTATACACACGAACTTGTATTTAGGTACTGTCTGGTATCGAACTTGAATCTGAAATCGAACTTCCTAACCCATTGGCCACGGAATAGTGTTGATTTTTCTAAACCTCGCGTTGCCATGTCTAACCATTCACTTGTCATTTTACTTCATAGAGTGGATGCACGTTTGAATAATTTGATTATTTTTGTTTGTGTTTGTTTGTGAGTGTTAATTGAATAGTACCTAGTGTGACCCACTACAAACTGTAAAAATGCTAATACTTTCTTGTAACATCGCCTTCTCTCCTGTTCCAGTTGCCAATAAATTCAATAACTATTGTTGTCGGAAACAAAATGTTATTTTGAACATGGAGAAAGCAGCAGGAAAAATACAATATCTACATTAATTTGTTGAAACAATGTATTCGTAATTGTTGGTTATGAAAAGTTCAAGTACTTTTGACTGGCATAATACTCTAGGGGAATTGTGTTTTTATTGACGGAGTCTGGTTTTGGATTTAACAACTACAACAACAATGTGTCATCGATGCTTGACTATATGGAGGAAAAAAAACCACTTGAATGTGTCATGCGCCAATTGAGAAGGCGGTAAAATATTAACAAAACAAAACTAGCACATGTCCTTCTACTTGTGATTGGGTTTTATTATTATTATTATTATTATTATTATTATTATTATTATAATAAAAGCGTTATGTATAACTTACAAGTTTCGAATTACTGGCGAATGAACTTTTTTGTTGTATCTATATTAAATATAAAAATATTGTAGGCAGGCCTATTTAATCTTCCTTGACATAATATATTATACTTTAATGATTTGTTACCATCACTTAGTTTGTATTTGAAAAGTGTTTTATGTATAATATTAAATTAAAACCACTAAATTACTTTTATTTAATATATATTTGTTAATGAGTGCGTAGCCTAATTTTTTTAGTGTTGTGCTGGGTTGGATATTTAAATTGCCTTTGAAATATGAATAACACGGTGCTTGTGATTACTTTTTGTTATCGCTTATTTTGTATTTGTAAAATATTTTGTATAAATTTGCTATTAGCAACACAATGTCCGATGCAAATTTTTGCAAATGTTTCTATGAAGTACTAATTTTTAGTTAGTTTTTGGTCTAAACTCCGTATTAAACTTGATTTAATATAACAATATTATCTTCTTATTTTATGCATAAATTATACGGAACACAAACCCAAAAAAGAACATAAATTGGTTTTAAAATCGCACACATAGCGCACAAAAATGGCTGGACAGAACTAGGATTTAAAATCCGGCAATTGTTTTTTTATTAAAAGGAATGTTCTTATTTCAATAAAATTAAAACCCTGTATTGGAAACACCAAGCGTGCATGTGTCAAAGATAAACTAGTCCGATACCTTGTGGGCCTACCTACACCTTTTCATCCAATAAATAGAAATGTAATATTCGCTGTGACATATCACATTATTGTTTCTATAATTAGTTATTTTATGTTTTTTATATCCACATATTTTTTTTAAACTTTTCACAACTCAAACTATTTGGATTATTAAAAGAAAATGACATGTTAACATCTTACTAGAAACACGAAGATAAAATAAACCCTTGGTACCAATATGTGTGTCTAAAATAAGAAATAAAAATATTTTTTACAGACTTGAATGCAGGACAATCTGTGTAATGAAATCCAAACTGTAAAGTTGTAAAATTGTACGAGGTAAATTATTAGAAGAAAGTAAACAAGCAGCCAAACAGCTAAACACACATTTTATAAATTATTGTTCTAATAAATAAGTTAACTAGCAATTTTATTTACTTTTGAAATTGCTTGAATAGGAAAAATAATTTTAGCACCGCGTCTTACTACCCGTTCGGGTTATACGCTTTAAGTACTAATTACGCTAATGGATTAGGAATTGGGAACGTTGAATTAGAGGAAGTGAACCCGCATTTGCGTAGCGGGAGAGTGGAAAACTATTTAGGAAAAACCACCCTCAGTTCACCCAACCGAGATTCGAACCTTGATCTCCCCATCCCCAGCAGTCGAGCTCAACACGACTAGCGCATTAGCCAACTACGCCACCGAGGTGGGTGAATGGGGGGGAAAATACATTTTGGTGTTAATCAATACAATTATTAACAAAGCATTTTCACATACATCGGCGAATACGTGGACTAAACGCCAACCTCGTCTAGTCTGGTTTGCCGGTAACGGTGAGGTCGGGGCTTGAATCCCGGCCTGGTTTACTGAGGGTGGTTTTACCTCAATTGTTTCCCCACACTCCATCCACTCATATTCAGGTACATTTACTCTAAATTCTATCTTACTCGTCTTAACCTCACTAGTACACATAAATGTGGGTAAACTGGATGGGCTGTAGAAAGCAATGCAAACAAAAAAAAACTATTTTTCAAATTAAGTTGTTTTTGGTTGTTGTTCAAATAACTTAGTAAACCTAACGCTATACTGTACTACCCTCACTAATAATGTAACAATGGCGTCCCAACTACACTCAATATAATCTGGGGGAACTGTATGTCTACTATTGGGAAACAGCGTTGTCATTCTCTTGTTTGCTTGTGGTCAATCTACCCATAACTATAAGACAAATTTTGCAACGCTGGCTCGTCGATATTTCAGTAGCTCCTTCCTTTCCTAGCACATCACCTCCCTACATAACTGAAAGCTAAGACAGCGTTGGCTTGGAGGCGCAGAGGCAGGTAATTAACGCATTTAAAAATAAAGCATGTACAATTTTCTAATGGAGAACAATAAATTATACTCCTGGTTAAAAAGGCAGGTTTGTAGACTACAATAAATATACAATACAAATGAATAAAACCATCATATAAATGTTAAAAAATGAAGTCTCAATATGAGACAAAGTCCATTTGAGACATTACAAAGGAGTGGAACTCAAATAGAGTATTAATATGACTTAGGGTGATACACATGCTAAAAAAAACGCATGTGTATACACTACATTAAAAGATAAAACGAACATATCAAAATATACTAAACGTGTTAAAACTAATCTCAATATGAGGTAATGTCCAAATGAGCCAATCCTTAAGAGTAAATGCAAATGGAATTTAAAAGATTCGCCTAGCGTATAAAACGGAGTAAGCATATGGCTCCATCCGCGCTGTCGCGTAGCAAAGAACAAAGTTCACCATTAAAATTAAGAGCCTGGCGAATAGGGGCATACTTGCGACACTCCACCGAAATGTGGTACACACTAAGGGGAACATCGCAAAGCTCACACATAGGTGGTGGATACCCTCTCAATAAAATACATGGGTCAATGAAGCATGCCCGTTGCGGATTCTTGTCACGATGACCTCCTCTCTTTTAGACTTTCGTATAGAAGAGAGCCATCGCGACACACTGTCCCTGATGGATCGCAGTCGAAGATAGAGCTTTTCTCCACGAGCCCTGCAGTTCTCTCAGTCGTGATATCCAGGGCCTTATGTAAAAACGATGCCAAGCTCTGCCGAAGTACAAATTAAAGTAGAAGACGCGTGGATTCGCTTGCTAGAACAATCGAGGGGCACAAATACAAGAGATAACGCAGTAAAAGTTAGTCGCAGGGAAGTCAAAATCTGTCCCGAGCAAAATTCGGATATACTTCTACAGCACTTTGATGATATTCCTCAAGATGGTGCGGTGCGCATGGACTATAAAAAAAAACTATGGCTAAACTAGATTATCTAGATTTCGATAAGCCGACTTTTTTTAGCACTACGTATTACTACCCGTTCGTGTTATACGCGTATGCACTATCTACTATAATGACTTATAGGATCAGTGAGGTTATATTTATAAGAAGTCTACCCGTATTTGAGTGGAGGGAGAGTGGAAAACCATTTCGGGGAAAAAACCCTCAGTACACCCGACTGAGATTCGATCCTCAATATCCCCGTCGTCGGCAGTCTAGTCTACTGTGAGAGTTACTCGTTAGACCACGTGGCCACCGAAGCGGGTATATATGCCAACTACTCAATTAATATATAGGCCTATCAGTATAATATAACAGATCCAAATGAAAGGCCTATGAAATTGTATGCTGATCAAACGCACACTCACCTTTTGGAAACTACCGGTATAGTAAAAATTCTTGATTAATTATTTCCATAATATTTTCTTCGCTCGGCTGTCATAGTCCCATCTTAGGCTTTTATATATTTTTTTTATAGTCGTATGATTCTTTATCTGTTCCATTAAATAGATTTGCTCTTCCATATTGAAAAACGTGCTTTTCACAATTTTAACCCATCCTAAATCGTTGCTCGTTTAAAATAATTTTTGCTAACTTACGAGCAAAATCTTCACTGCAGAAAATTTTATTTACCACCGGGTTGTGGTACCTTGGTGTAAGGTTTCATCACGGGAATGCTAGCCAGACGTTCTAGCAAGGCACCTAATAGTTTTGACTTGAGACTTTTCTTCGGCCTTAACTTGTGCTTGACTGGTACTTCAACAGTGCTTAGCATCGTTCTTGCATACCGCCCTCAGTGTAGTCTGTTTTTTCACGCACCGCTCCTATTGACAACAGGTCTACATTCCATAAGACCAGAATGTACTCGTATCAAAACACGATAATCTAAGACGTGTGTACACTTTCGATTCCACTCATGGCTGATGGATTGATTTGTAGTCATATCGCCGAGTCATTATGTATTGACTGGGGATGCATTCATTACTGACCCGATAAGGAATTGACTGTGTTTTTTTTGTCTAGTTTTTTCTCTCTCTTTCATTCCTGATCAAATCTCTTTGGTATAGTTCAAACAACTTTCTTCGCGTGTAACCTAATGAGAAAGTTGATGCACTATTTTTGCAACGTTTATTGAATAGTTTATTATTTCTACAAATATGAATAAAGTAGGTCAAGCAGATTGTGTTTCAGAGAAATGCACCTTTCAAGAGATAAGAAATATTTTGGAACACTTGGAAGTAAAGTTGAGATACTAACCCTGAGGGATTAGAGGGATTAATTAATCTGAAATTTATGCTGCTAACTTGAGCCAGAGCCATTATTTTTGTGGTTTTTAAATAAAAACTATTAATTTTGGTTAACATAAACAAAATATTGTTTCACCAGATGCGTTTAGTTTTATTTTCTAAACAGTACAGTAATATCATTAGTTGTTTATATATTTGTCATGAATATTCTGGAGTTAAATTACAGCTTTCTCTCTTCATTTAGAAGGTTTTGTTCAGATGCCACTATTCCCATAACAGTTATTCAGGAACTGTTGATATTACCTTTCCTAGAAAATTAAACTAAACCTATAAACTGAAGCAATATTTTATTTATTTTGGCTCGAGAATATTATTGCTATAAAGTGACTAGAAAAATGCTGACAACTCATGTTCTTCTTCCATCCCAACTTAGGGTGAGCACACAACATGTACCAGGACATATTTAGGTGAGGGGTTTGATGACCCCCACACCGCCACTCACCAGGGGCAGCTGTCGGGGATACAGGGGTAGGCGATCACCATGATCCCGGCGTATTTTTTCTCCTCGTTGTGTATGAAGACCTCGTCTTAGCACGCGGCGCTGAGAGTCTATTGTAAGGATGGGCGGATATCCTCACGTCTCCTGTCACACTCTGCTGGGACTCCCCTCTTCAATCCCGACCGAGATCTCTCTTGTGATGGTAGTTCCTCTGTCGCTTACACCCGCACTACTGATTTCTGCGGCTCTCTCGGTTATTCCAGTTTCACTTTTTGTCTTTTTGCGAAACTGCAACGCTTGTGCTCACTAGTTCATGTCGGATTTTCTCATTGTTTTGTTGTATTGAGATGAGGTTGCTGAACCTCTACATTCTGATCTGCTAGAAATACCCTCATCTGGCAGGTCAAGAAGTTACTGAATTTACTCTCGTGTTTTCACACTTCGTACCATGTTTTTTGCAAAAATGTAAGCGAATTTCATTTTTCAAGGTTAATTACTCTGCAAATTTATTTTAGATTCAAACTACACAGCGTGTCCAAAAATTATATTTACAACTTTGATCCTATATCCTGATCCTGGATGCTTTGAAAATCATTAATTATGCTCATATTGAATGTTTGTAACATCATTACTTTAATCAAACAAAGTTTAGGGCTTTCTGTGTCTATATTTCCTTGGTTGTCTTCACATGGTGATATCAACAATGGTTGAATATCTGTCAAGGATGCCCTAGATTTTAATGACAACTTTTTCTCTTAATTTAAAAAGTTTCTCATCTAATGTTGCTATGCGCTTGACAGATATTCAAGGATTGTTAACATCACCGTGTGAAGAAAATTAAATTCCATGTTTCTACCGAATCAATATTTTATTTATTTTGGTGAAAAAACTGAAAAAATCATTGTCCTTAACTCGCGTTCCCCCTCACTCCTACCTTTAACATCATCTCACATCTTAGGTTCTATAGGAGTGCGCACCTTATCAAACATTCCAAAACTTTTAATTATTTAGTTTCTGGAATCAAGAACATTTAAAAAATACTCTCTCTCTCTCTCTTATATCCCGAGTAGATTTTTTTTTCACTATCCAGAGACTAATCTTTACGGATTCATAAGAGCCCGCATTGGTGGGCACGTGACCTCTATGTTAGGGCCAGTTTCATAGTCAAATTTAGTACGCCTCAAGTGCGGCGCTACACTAAGTTCATGACGACACCTACCTAAACCAGAATGGAATGGGCCAGTTTCCTATGCGAGAACGGCCCATTCCGTTCGAATTTAGGTAGGTGTCGTCTTGTATTTAGTGTAGCGCCGCACTTGAGGCGTACTAAACTCGACTATGAAACTGGCCCTTAGTCTCGTCGTTTGCTCTTTGAAGGTGACAAGGAGATTGAGGTTCGGATCTCAGCTGGGTGTACTTGGGATGTTCTTTCCTTAGTGGCTTCCCACTCTAACCTCCACGCGAACGCCGGTACATTCTATAGCGACCATCCCTTCCTAATACCTACCCCTATATCGTAATTATAATGCGAACATCCCGTACGGATTAATAAGACGCGGTGAAACTAAACTTTATAAATACCACATTGCCGGGGAGGAGTATTATAGGGCTCGCCCGAATTGCGCCAATTCTCTTAGCTCGGACCCGAATTGCGCCAAGAGCTTAAAAGTGCCCCCCCAGACCGGACCCGAATTGCGCCAATACCCCCCTTCCCAAGACAGGACCCGAATTGCGCCAACTCTGAACATAAACACATATTAATGCTATGTCTGGCGGTAAGAAGGACACAAGTCAAAAAATATAATTTAGTTAACTATATTTGCTCGAAATCAATCACAATGCATAAAGGTTGAAGGTGATGTTGTCTCTTCTCGCACTCCTTCTTTAGGATTCTCATAGCGTCAATGTAGCGCTGCTTTTTCTTGTTTTTAAGTAGGCAAAATACTAGAAGTATGTATGCAGTAAAAAGCCGAAGAAAATGTTTTGGTGCGTATTCAAAGGTTCCATCCAGTCACACAATTTCATTCTGGCACAAATACTCAAGATTCGAGTGACAATAAAATATCACGATCTCCTTCTCTTTTTCGTTTCTCAACAAAAA
>CABEEJ010000440.1:38444-49806 GCA_901482245.1 Timema douglasi
GGCGTTTTTACATTCCTTTACTAAGGGGAGAGATTGTTTGCGATGGTCTTTGTTTGTATCATCCCCCCCACCTCCCTCACCGACTACCTGAACTTGACTTGGCGCAATTCGGGTCCGGGATTAGTAAACAAATTTTAATCCCTTAATAACTGGCGCAATTCGGGTCTGCCCGTATTATAATATCCGGGTAATGGGACACGCCCATACACAGCACCGCCTATTGGAGTAAACCCAGGGCTCCTCTGTAGATCTTTGGTTGACCTTTCTAACCACGCAGTCACGAGGACAGATCTGATCCACCAGTCAGAAGAACCCAGGTGAAATTAACCTACGTTAAATGTTAGTACAGGTGCACACGTACAATATTGTCGATTATTGAGTAAGTAGAACTTTACAAAAACATCACTTTTGGTTGGGGTTACGTATAGGGGCCGTCCTTAAACTACTTATGGGCTTTTAGGGGGAAGGGGCTTTTGAGTATTTTCCTAAGTTTTCTTACCATGAAAGTGTGGGGTTCAGAATACACCTTAAGAAAGGTTTATATCAATGTTTATGGTAATACAAAATATAAAATAAATAAAAAATTGTCATAAAATATCTATATTAATTGTAATAAAATTTCACACGTCTTTCACAGTGATAGGTAAATGGCTGGGGGATGGATGTTGTGTCTGTTCTAGATTTAAGTTAGTTTACAAGCTATGAGCTGATATAATCAGTAGGTTCAGAAAGTGCATATTAAATACCTCAAATAAATGAAAAAAATGAAATGAAAAAGTAATAATATGTTTCAAAGTAAATAATTTAATGTATTCATACGTAAGGTAATATGATATGCACCAGACTTTTTTTTATAGATAGCATTAAATACTGGTGTTAAATTATCTAAAACCCGCTTGGGGGGCGTAGTTAGCTAACGCGCTGGTTTCATGTTGAGCTAGACTGCTGAGGTCGGGGAGATCGAATTTCGAATCATGGTCGGGTGAACTGAGGGTGGTTTTTCCAATCTCCCTCCACGCAAACGCAGGTCCACTTCTTCTAAATTCAACCTTCTCAATTCCTAACCCATTAGCGTAATTAGTACTTAAGCCTATAACCCGAACGGGTAGTAAGACGCGGTGCAAAAATAAAGTATCAAAAGTATTGCTGCCATCGTGTTTTTGTTATAGAAACATTGTTGAAAACAAACTTTAAATTTTCATCGGTGCAAATATATATTTTTGAAGGAATATTTGGATTAACAGCTGTAAATAAATGTTCCATTTGAAAATAAATTAATATAATTAACGTTTTTTTGTTGTTGCCTGAATACTTTCCAGAATTTTTACTTTTGATTACTTGTTGGTTGTTTTGTTTCCACAGAGTATTACTACCCGTCCGAGCTATCCACATTTTAATTGCCCCTAGGGTTTGAGATTGATCAAGATAGAACTTAGAGGAAATGTATCCTCATTGGCTTGTTTGAAGCTTGGGGTAATATTTAGAAATAAGCGCTCTTAATACGCCCGGCCAAGTTTCGAACCCCGACATCCCCTTCATTGTCAAATCAGACTAAATCATCTTGACATTTGGTCCGCGTGCCCACCGATGCGGCTGTGTAGGTTGTTTTTCATGTCTTTCCTCATCACAATGCAAAACACCAGACCCATAAATATTCAATCGTTATGTCAGACTCTCACAGTATAAGTCAAACTTCACCTCTTCACTGCCCCTCCTTAAGACCATTCTCTCCTCAACCTGTTTAATAGGATAATTATTTTTGTGTCCGCATGGTCTAATGCGTCACTCTCGTGTTACACTAGATTGACGGTGACGGAGAGATCTGGGTTCCAATCCGGGTAGATTATATACTGAGGGTGTTTTTTCTTTAACGGTTTCTTACTGTCCCTCCATACAAATGCGGATGCATTTCCTTCAAATTCTATATTCCTAATACTTATTCCATTAGCGTCATTAAGGTGTGCTTAAACCCGCCTCGGTGGCGTAGTTGGCTAACACACTAGTCGTGTTGAGCTCGACTACCGAGGGCGGGGAGATCGAGGTTCGAATCGAACTGGGGTGGTTTTTACTAAATGGTTTTCCACTCTCCCTCCACGCAAATGTGGGTTCACTTCCTCTAAATTCAACCTTCCCAATTCCTAACCCATTAGCGTAATTAGTACTTAAGCGTATAACCCGAACTGGTAGTAAGACGCGGTGCAAAATAAAAAAATGTGTGCTTACTCACTTAGATGGCTGCATAGTCTGTGGCGTCACTCTCGCAATAGACTGCCAATGTCGGGGAGATCTGGGTTCGAATCCTGGTTGGATGTTTTGGGATTTTTTTTCATAGTCTGTTTTCCATTCGACATATTCATGTAAATGCGAGTATACTTACTCTGAATTCACCCTTTCTCATCTCTAACATATTAGCATAATTAGTTCATACTCGTATATCCCAAATGGGTAGCGACACACGGTGCTGAAAATAAAATATATGTGTACAACCCGAAAGGATACTAAGACGCGGCGGAATAAAAAGGCCAGATGGTTTCAATCGTCGATAGCCATAAATCATTAGACAAAAAATAAATCAAATTAAAACATTGAGACCACAATGTCGGTGACCTTAGCTTCTGTTTTCGCAACGAGTGTTGTTTGGTGGTTGTCGGTAGCAGACAAGTTGGACTGAGGATGTATTTAGCAGGGTGGTTAGGAGGGGTGGGGGGGATAAGGGGCAAGCTCCTGCCTAGGAGCAAGCTTCCTTATATGTAGTCGGCGACAAACCGTGGGCCGCGACACTTTCCAGCATCTGGCTCGCGTGTGCGGCCTAAACTTACGTCTTTAATGCCCCCATACACACGAGTGATATTTCCGTACTTGATTCCTTAAAAAAAACACATATAGGGCTACTGAAATAATGATGAAGATTATCATGAAACAACGGGTTTCCAACAAAAATAATGTGTGCATGCACATTATCATGGTTTTAACTTTTTTAGTTTGGGAATAGATTTTCTTAGCACCGCATCTTACTACCCGTTCTGGCTACATGCTAATGGTTTCGCTAATAGTTTTAGGGACTGGGAAGGTTATATTTATAGTAAGTGTACTCGAATTTGCTTGGAGAGAGAAAATAACACAATTTCGGAAAAACCCTCCTCAGTTCACTCTACCGAGATTCGAACCAGGGATATCTCCATCATTGGCAGTCTAGTCTACAGCGAGAGTAGCGCCTTAGACCATGCGGCCACCAAAGTAGGTTTGGGAATAGTCAATGCTGTAAAAAAAATATTCCTTTTATAAACGATTTTGGTATGTTTAAACTTTAACGAAAATTTTGAAGCAAATAGGTATTATTTTAAATCATGAAAATATCCATAAAATCCATTTGATTAATTAGGTAAATACCTCAATTTTGAATATCAGAAGTGACATTTGCTAAACACATGTTTTTTGTAGATCATCTGGTTCGGCGTAGGGATACGTAATTTGGTCTGGTAACTTTTTAAAAGTTCTCAGCTGTCAGCACCAAAGAAGCTATGGGGCTACTGTATATATGTTTCGTTTCTCATTTGTTTAAATGAGAGGAAATAGCTGTGCAATTTGCTAATTTCAGAATACTAGTATGTTTTTACACGTGCGTCTATTTAAACATCGCTAACAACTAATACCCGCGTTATCACCAAGTTAAGCACAAGCTTTCATGATGACTACTTGTTTGGCTAATAGTCGCCATGATAGTGGGTCGTTCACACGGTAATAGTTGGTTTGTGGTGAACCAAGTACGGAAACATTGGCTGTGTGTGTATGAGGCATAGCACAGGGGGCGGGGACCTCCAAACAGGATCGCGAGGTGACTCGATACTGTGACCATTGAAAAGTGGGTCATCGTCTGAGATGTGATTAGTGGCAACTGGCCTGTCGACTTGTTTTTCCAATCGCTGCCGGGTGTAATCGATAAATGTGATTGTGATGATTGTAATAGTTTGAAGTAGATTGAGGATATACTTGTCTGGTTGACCTTTGTGGTATTGGGGTAAACTGCTCGCCTCAGGATCCGATGTTAGACTTCAGGGGTGACCCGAAGTAAATTTTGGGCCTGGGCAGGATTGCTTTTTGGCGCCCCCTTATATAACGGGGGATAATAGGATATTATGAAGATAATCTCCAAAACTAACAACTCTAAATCTAATGTAGCCTGGGCATGATAAGAAGAAAAAAAAAGGAGATGACTGATACAAATAGCTTCTAATGGCATCAAATTAAAAAAAAAAGTTGTTGGAATACCACTTAAATAGCCCCAAGAGGCATCTAAATTTCTAAAAAGATGAAAAAACAAGACAGGTGAAGAACATTCTAAATAGCTTCTAGAGCATCAAAATTAAAAAAAAAAAAATCTGGACGGGCACCACTTCAAATATCTTTTGGGGGGCTTACAATTAAAAAAAAAATCCAAATAGTTCTTCTCCAAATATCCTCTAGAAGTATCCAAATTTCAAAACATTTTGTGGGAACACTATTCTAAATAGCTGTTAAAATAGTATGATTTTCAAAAATTCTCTGAATGAGGACCACTCCAAATATCTCCTAGGACAAAAACAACTAATATATCCAGACACTCAACCTCCAGGTTAAAATGGTTGTGCTCCTTTTGCAAGCTTGAGTCCTTCACCACTAGGATCGCTACGTTCAGTCCTATTAGCACCCATTACTGACACTAGCGAAGCCCAGTGTTGAAGGGCTCAAGCTGGCAAAAGGAGCGAAGCGAAATCCCCGTAAGGTTGAAAGTCTGTTTCTTACTTGTCGATGACCTAGGAGCCCCCAATTTTCTAACCTTAAGATTCGGATGGACATCTCGAGATTTTGAAAATCTCTCTTCCAAGTAGTTCCATGTATTATCACTTCACCAGAGGTGCACTACTATAGTTATGGCAGTCACCACACCGCCCCCTCTCGCCCCCTCTATTTTACATCCCTTTCAAAAGTGTCCTTACATTCCACAGGAAGCCATCCCCCCCCCTCCTCTCCCCCGTAATCCTTTCAACTTTGTTGCTTGATACTCAACAAAAGACAAGCTATCACTGTTATACTCTACAAGGAGTGATGGCGAGTTTTGAGCCACAATCTCAGGGTGTTATAGAATGAAGTCCAAAGTCAAGGACAAGGGCTCGAATCCCTGTCAAAGTATAATTTTTCCGAGTTACCTTAGGAAATCATTATTTACAGTAAATTGTGACATTTTTAGTTTGTTTGTTTAGTACTTTAGAAATATATAAAAATATTTTTTCTTCCCTATATTTAAAAAAATATAGCTATTTCTTTTTGATTTTTTCAGTGACATAGTTTTTACGGTCACTACTTACGCTAGCTATTTAAATTCATGATATAAGAGGGTTAGAATTAAAATAAGTTCACCACAATTTGTTTGTACAGAAGATAGAAAAACCGAAGTGGAAACCACACTTTGTTCTAGGTGATAACATGATAAAAAAAAATTGGAAATATCCTTTAAAAAAAATAATGAGTTAGAAAAAGGTGGCCAAAGTTGGCGTAAAATTGCAATTTTTTAAATTTCATTTTAATTAAATATAATGTACATACTGTACGCCTACTTCATTTTACAAATAGACCCTACTGTAAACTTTTTTCGAACATTATACTAACAATAACATTGTATTCTATGATCTAAAAAAAAATCTGAATTAAATAAAACTCGCTAAACCATGTTTATATTTAAAATCATTATTTTTTTATTATAATTTGATTACAACTCATCCAAAAACCAAGTATTTTATTTTTGATTGCTTCGTTCAGAACACAGGTTATTAACGGCTTATTCTGATTGGGTAGAGATGAGGAAGTGAACCCGCATTTGCAGGGAGTAAAGATGGGAAAACCAGAGTGATAAATCACTTGTGGAAAACAGTTAAAGGTAGATATATACATTTATCGGGAAAACCATCCTCAGTTCACGCAGATGATATTCGAACCTCGACCTCCCCATCAATGGCGGTCAAACCAACGGCCGTGGGTAACTTAACTTTGTAAACTTTGTCTCGACACTTCGGAGTGAAAATATTGTGATTGTCAAAAATTCGAAATCGAGATTTCGATAAATGTCGACGTTTCATAACCCCCTGAAAAAAAAAGTGTTTGCAATGCCACCTGACTGTTTATACCTTGGTTTGGACTAGAACAGAGACCATTTTACCGTTTGGGCTAACACTTTAATCGGGTTTAAATAAGGACCCCCCCCCCCTCCAAGGGTTTTTTGGAATTAGATATTTAACCCTAAATTTAAGGTTAGTTTATTGAAAGGAAAAAAGAGAATACATCTATTTTCTCGAAATTAGCTCTAATGATTTTGATTAAATTTGATATCTAAAAACTGTTTATCATTATAAACAAGATGGAAATTTTCATTTTCTCATGAACATGACTTTGAGGGTACTTTACGCTGGGTAGATTTTCAAATGCTCATGGTTTCTCCGCAACTATTTGAAACTCGTAATAACTTATCATTTTAAAATTGTAGTACTATTAAATGTAAAAATCTTTCATTTGCAATATATTTTTATAAGCCAATAAGTTTTGAGCTATAAACAAATATATATACTTTTTAATCAGGGGCTTAGTGGAGGGGAAACGCCGTTCTGGCACTGCTTTTCGTGGAAAAATATTCAAAATATATATTTAAAAAAAAGTTTTATACTCTGCAATTCCTAGATGACTAATTGGTTTTTTTATACCAATATTGTGTTAAAACTTTTATTCATACTATTAACCAATACATTCTGATGAAATTTAGTGCTCTATACGAATTCCTGGAATTTTAAGTAACTTTCTGCTTTACTAATCATCAAAAGATTCTCCAAATAGCTTCTAGAGGTACATATTATGATTGTGCAATTCTTTCGCCTTCTGTGGTTGGGGGTCCCCAAACCCCACTTCAACTTTGGGGTTGCTACGACCTTGCGTTCCGGCACTGCTAAATTTACAACTACGCCACTGTTTTTAATAAATATTTTTAAAAATTAATTTGATTCTTATGATCTTTGGTTGACAAAGGTGTTTCTTTTTTCTAATTTTTTCTGTAACAGTGTTTCTAGTTCCTATTGCCAGAGAGTCAGGGGCGGCCCGAGGTAAATTTCGCACCCAGGCGATATTGCTTTTAGGCGTTTGTTTACGTAACCGGTGTATAATATCGTCCATTCACCATAGGAGTGTAGGTAACTAACAGCTAGCAAAAGTTAGCAGATCAAATCTCATATATCCATTTGCCAAACCATATTATCTGCAATTATCATAATATGTTGATTTATTGTCACTTTTGGCAGTCAAAACTTACGCTAAACGTTTCACTTTGAGGTTCTACAAAAACTGTTTGGATTACAAATAAAACTATAAGAACCTGTTTTGTAGACAATGTTATCCTATTTTTTATTATAAGTTTAATAAACACTTTGACATTATGAACGGTTTACGTTGTAATCACACACAAAAAAGTTTTATGGCGCCATTATTTCAAGCTGGCAAATGTAAAATAACGTTTTAAGAGTGGCACTAGATTCTAATTTACTCATCACAAAATTATACTAATGTGTAAAATTTCATGTTAGTATCAAAAATTGAACGTTTGTTAAGCTTAGCAACTCAACTATCACGCCCTGTCTACTTTAGGTTTGGAGTTGTTAGGTTTGGGGACTATTTTCATAACACGCCCTGTCTACGTTAGGTTTGAAGTCATATGTTTGGGGATTATTTTCATAACACGCTCAGGTTACGTTAGGTTTGAAGTTGTGAGGTTTTGGAATTATTGCCATATTATTCCTAAGTTATACAAGGTTAGGTGTATGCTCTCTTTGACACTCTTTTCGAGCAGACGACCTGGTCAGCCACACGGTTCGCCCAGCCCTTAAGCCACCTCTGTCTTCCAGGGTTCAAACTCAATTGGAGTCGACGGATTTTTCTTGAGCGTTACAACCTCCTTCAGAGGGGAAGTAAAGCCGTCGGTCCCATGTCGATTGTGGCAGGTAAAAATAGCCCTGGAAGCTATGTAAAAATACCTTTCCCGGCAAAATTGATAGGCCCTTTCGCTCTCGCTCGTAGAAATTAACTTGTGCTGATATAATCAGACTGTTAAAAATGTGCACATTATATACCTCAAATAAATATTTGTAACACTGGGGAACACAAGTCATAATACGTGATTTGTTAATTAAATTATTTATGTATTACGTAATTTAGATTAGGCTATTTTTTTTAAATCATGCTTCTGGATTCCCCTTAATATGTTCTAAAATACAACCCCTTTTAAGGTTTTACTTTATCTTTAATTATTTTACGATTTGTTTACTTAATAATTTTATATCTTCATTAATAATTAACCGCTTGAATGGTCGTGTGGCCTAAGGCGTCACCGTCGCGTTAGACTGGACTGTCGATAACGAGAATATTGAGGCTCGAAATCCCGGTAGGGTGTAGTGAGGGTAGTTTTCCCTAGGGGGTTTCCCGCTCCACCTCCACGATAATGCCGGTACTTTTCCTTTAAATGTTACCTACCTCTTTCCTAATACATATGTTTGTGAATAACCCGAACTGGTAGTAAAACGTGATACACACACAAAAATGTTAATTTGTTTCAATAAGTGGAAATTGATAAAAATAAACAAAAAGTAGAAATAAACAAGTATAAATTTAATGAAGAAAGTCCACCACAGCCAAAGCTTTGATAAATTTATTTCTAATCCTACGACAGTTGGTACAGTGTTTTTCTAACAGTTTCTTTTTGAATTCCAACTGGAGTAATTCACAGTTTGTGTAAAGTGTATTCCCTCCTCTCTTTTTGTTTAGTAAAGGCAGCAATCCCTCATTATTGATAAATTTGTGTTAAAATTAGTGTTTAAATGTTTGTGTGACTACTTCTACTATGTAAGACGGAAGAAAAAAAGATGCCACCTTTGTGCATTAGACTCTTTCCAAATGTTTCCTCTATCCCTAGGTGGGTTTTCTTTACTAAATGTACACTTATTAGTTTATTTCAAGGCCGTAGTCAGGTGGGAGTTTTAATCAACAAAAAATATATGGCTTTATAAAGTGTTCAAACAATATCAAAATTAAGTTATAAGTACAAATTAGGGGGCTGTGTTAACATAAAAAACACTTCCGATAGCTTCTAGAGGTATTTTATGTTGCCATAAAAAACTTCTGATGGTTTCTAGAAGTGTTTAATATTTATAATTTTCTAACATTTGGTAGTTATTGTGTTATGTTGCCATAAAAAACATTTCAGATAGCTTTTGGAGTTGTTTAATTATAACTTTTCTTAAATATAGGCTTCGGCAGTTAAGGGGCTATGTTGCTATAAAAAACGCTTCTGATTACTCCTATAACTGTTTATCATTTAGAATTATTATCTAGCTTCCGGTAATTGGGGAATGTGCCCACCAAACCTCCCCTGAACTTATTGGCTAGCTACGGCCTTGGTTTATTTTTCCTTTTTCTTTATTTTTATCAATGTCCATTAGAAAATTGTTTACACATCGGACTGCCTCATTTTAAAATATTTTACAATTTGTAAATGGTAAGGTATTCACCATACGTTTTAAAATATGCTTGATTCATAATATTGTTTTGGTAATTTTTGTACAAAAGGTAAGAATAGGTTTTTAAGTAGGCTCGCATATATTATTGTACCATAACTAGTATTGGAGTGATTACATAGCGTAACACAACTTCCTTCGGAGGAGAAGCAAAGCCGTCGATCCCATGTCGATTATGCTATTTATAAGATCGCTGGAAGGTATGTGAAAATACTTTTACGGCAAACAGGTTTAGATTTTTTCTCGCTCGCTCATAGAAATCCATTGCGGAAAGCAACGGGAAACTACAGAGCTTCCAGAATTTCCCTAGGATATGTACTTTCTCCCAGGTGATGCGGGCGGCACTAACCTGCCGTCTTTAGTTACAGGCCGGAATACTGAAGTCTGGCAACACTGCGTTGAGATCTGCCAACAACACAGTCACGTGCAGTATTGCTGATTTAGTTCATTTGGTTTTATTGTGCGGAATGTTTGTTTCTCGTGTAATTTACTTGATTTGAAATTTAGCGTGTTTTACTCTTCTATTGCGTTATATTTTGGGTCATATGTAGAGGAACATTTTGTGGATGTGATTAGTGATATTCAATTAACAGCTGCCATGATTCCAAAATTCTCGGTTTTGTAAATTTGTGGCTAAACTTGCTACACACTCTCTGTTAGTTTGGAATGGAGTTGTATTGATTTTTTCGTTGGGCATGATACAAATGCTAACTATTTCAATGATCTTACCTGAGTAGGACTAACTAGTCCATCAACAACTGTTTTGAGAATCGAAGTTAATGGACATACAATAATGAAGATTTTAATAACAGAAAAGTTCGAAAATAAGTTTCTTCAGCACAAAAATCAGAATAACCTTTTCCCGTGTACCCGCTTCATTGGCCACATGGTCTAAGGCGCTACTCTCACACTAGACTAGAGTGCCGATTACAGGGAGATCGGGTTTAGAATCTCGGTCTGGTGTACTGAGGGTGGTTTTTCAAAAATGTTTTCCACGCTCCCTCCACGCAAACGAGCACACCTCCTATATATATAAAACCTACCTCATTCCTAAAACCAATAGAAATAAGCACAGAAGCGTAGGCCTATAACCCGAACGGTTATAGTAAGACGCAATGCTAAAAAAACTTTTCCTTTGTTTGGCCTATAAATACATTTGTAAGGATCCAGATTTAGATAAATTTACTATTTATAAACAACTGTATCTGCGGTAATTCCTTGCGTGAACTATTTTCTTTGGTTTTGTCAATGCTTGGAAATATACCTATTATCAATAGGAATAATGAACCTTGCAGTGAAAAATCTTGTTCAGAAAAGAAAAAAAATTAACATTTAACACGATGTTTCAAAATTCTATATCCTAAATCTGGTAAGTGTTTAAAGTAATTACATGAAAACATTCATAATGTAATTAAAATATTTGCAAAGAGCTACACCTGGACATGAAAAATTGAACCCGGCACCTTTGGATCAGTGCAACAATGAATACTCTTTCTAGGCTTCGAGCCAGTGTCCTTTTATAACTTTCATCATAATATTCTAATCGTGTTTGAGAACGGTATATAATCCTTTTTTCATTAGTATTTTTATTATTTTTACTTATTATCTATTTACATAATTTTTTTATTACAAAACACAACTCATATTGAAACAATAACTTTTTCCCAACCCCTTGGGGTTCTCAAAAAATAAAATGTTACGAAAATAAATTAATTATCTTATTCTGTCCATTCGGATCCCCTAAATAGGGCACAATATACATATATATGGTGGGGGGG
>CABEEJ010000440.1:49832-63306 GCA_901482245.1 Timema douglasi
GGGGGGGGGTATATAATCCTTACCTAGCAAATTTTATTTGAAAGTCATTATTTTCATGATTGTTTGTTGAATTTTTCAACCTCTGAAGTATTTTTATCTAATGATATATACGCAAACTATGTTTAGATTAACTATCAGTATCGTTCTAAATAGTTAATCAGTTTTTAAATGAAGAAATGTTATGTAGATATTTACACAATTCTTAGTAAGAACCAGCAGAATTTTAGGCCTCACGATGACGTCACTAAAAGCGAAGTTGCCAAATTTAACACTCTTGCCTGTAACTAAAGACGGCCATCCATGAGTGAGTGTACAGTACATTACACCAGCTCCGGAGGGATAGGAAGCGCATCAGGATCAACCCTCGGGTTGAAAACTCGTTATTATACTAGTAAATGTAAACAGAAATAAGGACCATGAAGAGTAACTTTGGCAGCTTACGACATTTTACTATTTTTATGTGAAAATATATTTTTTTTCTCCTTCAAGTGTTGGTGGATATGACGTGACTTTTTTTTTATAATCAAAATCAGTAACCGAATTCTTAATATTTTAAATTTAATTTAAAACTGACACATTTGAGAATCGAACCAAATTTCTTCATTTGAGATATCACGGATCCTCTCCTGCTTAGGGCTTTTATACGATATTAATTAGGGCGTGTATAAATGTGTAAGGGCATCGTCTACATTTGTATTAGTCTATGTTTAAACCACCACCGGAAATAAGGCATGCTTCCGACGTTTGTGTGGAGTCACTTAAAAAACTGGCACTTAATAGGTATACCCTCACCGGTGGGCGCCCGGATAAAGGTGTGAGTCCTAGTTTCTTTTTGGTTTGCTAGGGACGAGAAATTTGGGTTTGTATCCGGCCGGTTATACTGAATAGATTTTTTTCCATAATGTTTTCTCTCTTTACCTCCATGCAAACGCGGGTAAATTCTTATTCCTCCCTCCTACTTCATTAGTGTTAATAAATGGTACCCTCCTACTTCATCAGGGTTAATATGATTTGTCCTCCTACTTCATCAGGATTAATATGATTTACCTTCTTACTTCATCAGGATTGATATGATTTGCCCTACTACTTCATCAGGGTTAATATGATTTGCCCTCCTACTTCATCAGGGTTAATATGATTTGCCCTCCTACTTCATCAGGATTGATATGATTTGTCCTCCTACTTCATCAGGATTAATATGATTTGCCCTCCTACTTCATCAGAATTAATATGATTTGCCCTCCTACTTCATTAGGGGCAATATGATTTGCCCTCCTACTTCATCAGGATTAATATGATTTTCCCTCCTACTTCATCAAGATTAATATGATTTGCCCTCCTACTTCATCAGGATTAATATGATTTGCCCTCCTACTTCATCAGGATTAATATGATTTTCCCTCCTACTTCATCAGGATTAATATGATTTTCCCTCCTACTTCATCAGGATTAATATGATTTTCCCTCCTACTTCATCAAGATTAATATGATTTGCCCTCCTACTTCATTAGTGTTAATAAATGGTGCCCTCCTACTTCATCAGGGTTATATACGGTGCCCTCCTACATTAATAGTGTCTATCTATCAGAATCAAATACATAATTGACTATTTTAATTTAAAAAACTAATATTTTTGTTCATATTTTGATTGTTTATTTCTTTTATTGGGCATAAATATTTGCTTGTTGAAGCTTGCTTTAAAACCTAATAATTAAAACAAAACAATAAAATGTATAATTTAATTATCACCGTATTGCCGTAAAACAAGCAAAACGAGAAATAAAAACACGTATTACTTTAACACTGCGTCAATTCAACTATTGTGATTCGCACTAAAAACAACTGGTATTTTCAGCTGCGTAAAGTGTCGCCAACTTGTAAATATGTAATTATGACTTAATAAGTGTTGAAAATTATGTTATTATGGGCGATTTGGAGAAAGTGAAGGAATAAATTTAAATGTGTTCTTTAATCAATTATTTTAATATATTTTTTCAATTTCCTACAATTTTTCCGCCCCCCAAAACTTGCCGCCCCGTGCAAATACACGTGTTTCACCGTCGGTAGAGCCGGTCCTGTTGCCTAATGAGTTAAAGGTTTGACTCCCGGCACTGTCGAAGAATTGATTATCGATCAAATGTGGGTTTTCCATTTCAAAGTGGTGAATTAATGGCCGGAAGGCTGGGTGTTGTGTCTGCTAGATGTAAGATATTGTGTAGGTCGTGTGCTGATAGAACCAGTCTGTTCAGAAAGTGCACCTTAAATACAAATGTATATTGTATATATGTTATATATATAATTGTATAATATATTGCAAACGTTACAAACAGAAAATTACAAACACATTATTTTCTATTATTTATATATATATATATATATATATATATATATATATTTGTAATTTTTTAAACCCCTCTCTTCCTACTACAGATAATTTACAGTGCCGGTTTGTGGATGTTGCGTTCATGAGATTCTGCCAATTTGATAACAGGATTAGTTTATATTCACGTCTTTCTCGGTTCTAGCTGTGTCATGGAAGAACGAGAAAAAGAGGAATCGACTGACCACGCCTTTCACAGATAATTTCTATAGTAATAAAGATCATCAAGTTGGGTTTTAGATGATGTCAGGAATAGTATTTCTCTCCTACCCCCTTTACCTCATTTTACCTCAATTTTTACCACAACATATTTAATCCAAATTTTGGACTATCAACTCGAATCAGTTACGAATCTAATATCAAAACGTGTAAAGCTTTTTAATCACGCAGCCTACTAGTAGTTCTGTGAACAGTAGACCTCGCTCCGTCCATGTTATGATCTTTACTGAAGTATTTACATTTTCTCTTTGAATTCCAAGTTAAAATTTCTCTTTGGATTTTAAGTTGATAGTTTTCCTTGGCGATCGAGTTCGACAGATTTTTTAAAATACTATACCTACATTATATCCATAGATAATAACAGTTTTCAAGTGGTTTACGCAATATATGCCAAAAATTAAAAATATTCGCTTTAAGTATTTTATTGGTTGCAGTTAAAAACTCAAATCGCTTGAGATGAACTACTAACGAAAAATATTTTGAGCTGCTATCATTTTGAAACGTATAACCAGATTGAAAAACTATGTGTATGGTCCTACATCGGTCAGCCAAGGTTATAAGAATATCCCTGCCAATTTTAGTAAAAAAAAATGGTCAAGGCATTTAGCATTTATCGTGGAACAAACTGACAGACAAATATTTGAGCGGCTGCCATATTGAAACGAATAACCGGTCTTTTAACCTATGTATATAGGCCTACATCGTTTGGCCTAAGTTCGAAGAATTCCCCAGGTAATGATCGTTAAAATTGGTTCACGCATTGGCAGTTACCATGGATGCCAAATGGTCAAGTTATCAAATTAATTCCAAACATATTCTTTTTAGGATACATTTTTCTAATTTGAATCTAATATTGTAAATATATTCCAAATAAAATAATTTAATGTTATTTTGAATATCTTCTGAAGTAAATTTCATAAATCTATTCTACGCTTATACCATTCCTTGTATCACCTGCCCCAGTGAGGCGTGCTAACAGCTCGTCTGACAGGGAAACAAATAACTGAAGCATCCTTGATGTGTTTCTCCGTAACTCTGCTTCCACCTATTCTTGGGCCATCTGTTTTGTGATTCTGGAATAGTATGTGGGCTTGCCGGAGATGAAAATTGTGGTCGTTTTGTGCCGGTTGGTTTTGGAATGTTACTCCATGAGCTTATTTGAACATACGGGGGATTCCACTGGCGTTATTATGACATACGTATAGTCACGGGATCGAAATAGAGATTCACATCATGGTATATTTGGTTGTTTGTACTAATTACAGCAAGTAATGCGATGTTTAAATTTTGGGATTTGCGTAATATAAAAAATAATAAAGTTTATAAGAAACCAAGAACAGATTCAAAGATTTCATATATATATATATATATATCACCGCGTCTTACTACCCGTTCGAATTATACGCTTTAAGTACTAATTACGCTATTGGATTAGGAATTGGGAAGGTTGAATTAGAGGAAGTGAACCCGCATTTGCGTGGAGTGAGAGTGGAAAACCATTTAGGAAAAACCACTCCCAGTTCACCCGACCGAGATTCGAACCTCGATCTCCCCGTCCTCAGCAGTCGAGCTCAAAACGACAAGCGCGTTAGCCAACTACGCCACCGAGGCGGGTCAAAGATTTCAAATTGGAAATATTTCCAACAGAATATTTTTTAATATAATGTCTTATTAGTTACTAATAGGTTCTGATAACCATATATATACCACGGAGCAAGGGATTTTAATTTTATCAGATAAAATGTGAACTCAATCAATATAAAACATGAATAAAGTTTTGAGTTTATTTCCTTCAGCTTATAAACGTCTTTTCTCACTGCATGTTTGAATATTTTATTTTTGAATTATTTTATATTTCAAGTAACTTAATTAATAACCGTTTAAAATATATCTTCAATTACTTCATAATAATTCATTATTATGCTTTCTACTTGTTTTATGAAATAAATATTTTGGTTATATCTCTAATGATTTCTTTCATTTTTTGTTTCACATGAACTAATCTCATTATGATTCATAAAGTAAATTTCCTAAACTTAATTTTTATTGAAAGTTTGTAATCTTCACCTTAAATTATATAAGGTTATCTATCATCCATTGTATGGTTACTATGGGCAACACCTGCTATTTATGCTAGTTTTATATAATATAACTAGGAATTGAGTCAAATACGTTAATAAATATTTAAATATTGAGTAGATTAATAATATTATGAAATTTCTAAGTTTCTGTAGCCAAGTAAAATAATAGATTGACTTTTAGATTCGAATTTCAGATTAAAATTCTCCGAATCTGAATCTTGATGAACATATTTGGATTAAAACTTCTAATCCGACTAGAATATTTTAGATATTAATATTCGTAATTTAGAATATAATATGAATCATAGAAATATTTAGATTAGGATTCAAAAATTCTATGCTTCGCAAAAGCGAATATACCTATATAAAAACATTCATACCCAGGTTTCATTGCTCATGCGCACAAGCTGGGAAGACAGATTCCTGAAGTGTGTTTAAAATCCAATGGAAACATTGACAAAGATGAGCCAGAGGCTAACGGGCGTGACTCTGATGCACGAGGCCAGGGTTTGATACCGTGTGACCGGGGCTGAGCCACGATCGATTTTCTTAAAATTTACTCTAGACGAATTTTTGGGCATTTCCCGACCATATTAATATATATTGGCACATTTTTAAAAATATAGGCCTACCTAATTATGTTTTTAGTAAGTATTATTACTTTAAATAAATTTGTGGCATTCGAAATTTAAACAGCATATAGTTGGGTTTTAAGCTTTCCAAAAAAACAATAACAAGACATGAATTCTATATTGTTTTATGAGAATATTTTATGTAGAACTATTTAGTATTATTTTAAGCCTTGTCATCCAAAACTAAATTAGATTTATCAAAATAGTTCAAACTTTAAATTGGATTGTATTGATTCGCGTTCGGGTTGTCCCCATTTAATAGCACTAACTGTATAGGTATGAGTAAGGTATTAATTTATTTGGAATGTACCCTTATTTACGTGATGGGAGAGTGATAAACCATTCAGGTAAAAATTCTCAGTACACCCGATCAGGATTTAAGCCCTGACCTCTCTGTCGCTGGCAATTTGCTATACTGCGAAGATAACTTCTTATACCAAGAGACCACCGATGCTGTTAAGCTGGATAAAAAATAATTATTATTAGATCACTGGGTTTTTCTAGTTCTGCTATATGTCCTACGTATCCATGCATAATTAACGTTAACCGATTAATGCTATTATGACAGGGTTCCCGGTATCATAAAAAAAAAGTTGTTAATCCATCGATGGTAACAAAAACCACAAAAAGTCTGAACTTTCGCTGAACTTTGCTACAAATTCTGTGATTTGGACGCACAAAAAAGTAAGGCCCGGGAACGACGGATAGTATGTTCTACTATGCTTGGTAAATAATAATTCTCTCTTTGAAAAACATTTATTCGTTACGTATATTTTTGAATTCATTTAAATTTGATTAATTTGTGTGAACCAAGATGTAATTTGCGTCATACTAAAATATAAAAGCCATTTTGTGTTTTTTTTTATTGCAAAGTAAAATGAACCTTGGCCACAGACAGGGTATAAAACAGATACACAGCCTTCAGGTTAAAATGGCTGCGATGATTGCGAGAACTTGAGTCTTTCGACACGGGAATAGCTACGTGCAGGCCCATGTGGCAACATCACTATCCAGCAAGCATTTAAAAAAAACAGCTTACATATGGCTTTAATAGTGTCAATAAACAAAGCTAGGTTCAGGTAGCACCCCACCCCGCAATCCCCACAAACGAGCTTACTCAGACTGCAAATTACAAATAAAACGTAGAATACAATGGGCCGTTTTTTGTACAAGCTAATTTTCTATTTGTAAACAATCTTCAAATACCGTTGAATAATTATTTGTCTGAAAAGGTTTGTTCGTTTAAAGGGAGTAAGGGGTTGAGTTGGGGGAAGAGGGGGGATTGTTGGTGTATAAACTCTTCTGTTCGGATCGCCGCCCCTTTACAACGGACAGTTTGAAAGTGAGTTTTTTCACTTGGAAGTGGTGTTAACACTGATAACTGCAACTAACCCTCCCCAATGTTCAAGGACTCATCTCAACCTGGCTCAAAGAGCTTATCGAACTCCCGTAAAGACGGGTGTCTGATATATACCTTACCTGTGATCTTAATGTAAAATGTCATTCTTTTGTTGTTGGATAATTCACCGATAGTCAAATTACAGTATTTGTATGAATTAAAACAACAAATTATTATTATAATAATGTATGAAAATATTGCATGGGCATGTTTTTTTTCCTCTTAACAAGAATGATAAGCAAAAAGCAAATTGTATTTAAATATTTTGATCTTGTGTATTAATATGTATCATAACCTTAGCCATGTGCTAAATTAATAATGGTTTAACAAATAATGTAGAGGTTCAATAAATATTGTTTTGATAACTGTTCGTATTTCATGAAATTAAAATATAATATGGTATCCCAAGGGTACAATCAAGAGGAGGGTGGGGCTAGGGCACGTGTCCCCCCTTACCACAATTGATATGAAGTTTAGAATTTACATACTCTCTAGAATTTATCACCCGTGACAACTTTAGAGCTTCTCCTTACCTGACAACATTTCAATTTTCTCCCACTCTAAGGAGTTATTTTTTTCTATTAGTTTTGAAAAATTTGAGGCCCCCGCCCTACCTTAATTCTTCAAACAGAATTTTGAATTAAAAATTAAAAATTTTAGACCTCTCTTGTTATCTGGGAAGTTATCTCTACATGCTTTCCAGAATTAGAATTTTCTACAATTTACAGTAGTTGTGTTTTAAATTAGATTAAGAAAAATCGATTCCCTCCTTTTCCAATCTATACAACCCCATTTTGAGTTTTAAATTTAATACCCATATGGTTAACTATAACTGTATCTCTACATGGTTGTCAAATCTTCCATTTTTAACATAGCAGAAAAGTTGTATAATTTATTTTCGAAATTTTGAATTAGTAAAATATCAGACTTTTATTTTTAAAACCACTACCGTCTGTACCCCCATCCCCTGGCCTCAGGCCTCGAAAAGGTAACTATTATAATTATGATATGATGCTATCTCTTAATAGATTATGTGTATAGGGTACCACCCGCCTCGGTGGCGTAGTTGGCTAACGCGCTTGTCGTGTTGAGCTCGACTGCTGAGGACGGGGAGATTGTGGTTCGAATCTCGGTCGGGTGAACTGGGGGTGGCTTTTCCTAAATGGTTTTCCACTCTCCTTCCACGCAAATTCGGGTTCATTTCCTCTAATTCAACCTTCCCAATTCCTAATCCATTAGCGTAATTAGTACTTAAAGCGTATAACCCGAACGAGTAGTAGTAAGACGCGGTGCTAAATATTATTATTATGTATGGTGTTCGTGTTTTGATATGAAAGCTTTCTTAAATTTGCATCTAGAGGCAATTAAGGCAAGAAGCTATGCTGTTGGTATCTCCCAAAGGTATATCGTTATTGCGCCTCTTTGTTAATCTTATTTTAATGGATTAAGTAGACAAACCACTATATTAATGTTAGTTATGATTATAACTGCATCTAAATGCCATATGCTTTAAATTGAAAAAATGACACCTGGACACGGGAAATCTTACTAAACACCTATAATAACTTGACTATTTAATTCCTCATGATATACGCACTCGTACATTTCTCATTGTGCTATTGGTAGCACAAAGCCTCACCGAGTCGAAGATGGCGGTGTTATTTGATAGCTCGGGATCTTAATCGATGACATATAACTGGATATCTGGACTCCTGGATATCTCAATGGTAGGAGCATTGGCGTACTAAGCAAAAGGTCCCGAGTTCGATTCCCGTGGCCTGTCGTCATAAACCACTGCTGATTTTCTAAAAGGCTTAAGTCTAAAATCAGAATAACCAAACTCAGCGTGGTCTTGCATCACTTTGTGTGCTTCGCATTTTTCAAAGTTCAAGTTGTGTAATAAATCACCTTACGGTCATGAGTGTCTGTCTGATAAATCAAGTAATTACAAACTAATCACTTTAAATTGATCAGCCAGTGGTACGAAGCCCTGTGTACAATGTAAGTCATCACCGCTACCTTTCTCAAGTCTCTCCCCCCCTCCAGTATATCTATCCCCCCCCCCCTTCATCATATCATGAACCAGTCCTGCTCCCGACGTAGCTGTCTCGGCTGACTGTATATGGTCAGGAATATTGTTTCTCTTTCATTTAGTATAGACAAGTGTCTGAATGAACCACCTCAATGGAACACTTACATATCTCACAAGATGATTTATTTTAAAACCAGCACTGTCTCTGGAGATCGCAGTTTGAATTCGACAAGTTGGCGCCCCTTCGGAGTTGGTTTTGCCACATTGTGGGGTAACTTTCAAAAAGGGAAATGCTGGGGAAGCACAGATCCAACAATTTGAGCTTTCCCCCCATAGGTTAGATAATTTTTATTAGCTTCCGTCCTGAGGCCTAGTGTTCATAGAAGTCGTATTAAACATTTCTTCGCAAACGGCGAGTTTGTGTGCCGTGGCACACTGGTGCATTGTGGCGGCGAGTTAGGTGTGCCGTGCGGCCACAGCCCAGAAACGCCCTGCATCTTTGTTCAATAAGAACGCGAACAAAGTTGGGACGAGCAGCAGCCGTGCGTGCGTCGCCCGAATTATTACGTATTGATATTTGTAATAAATCTGATAAAATAAAATGTCTTAGTGCGAAGTTTGAGATATGGTTTACCCAACTTACTAATGGTTTGCACGAAATATTTCCAAATGTTAAAAAATCTGGGACAGAAAAACAACTTTAACCTCTAATCTTGGAATATTTTAAGTTACTTAAGGAAACAAATTAGTTTATAGTTTCATAATTCTGATTTACCGTACGACTGTTGGACTGGGTGAGTTATACATTTCCTGGTGCCGCGGCAAGTACCCAAAATAAAACGGTCTGGAGAACTGGATTTTTAAAAATATATAGGGGTCTATATTTCAGGTATTTAACATGCACTTTCTGAACTGACTGATTATATCAGCACACGACCTGTAAACTAACTTAAATCTATAACAGAAACAACATCCAGCCCCCAGCCGCTAATTCTTAATTGTGAAAGAGAAACCACACAGTTCAATAGTGATAGATTTTTCGGCCATGCCGTGAATCGAGCCCGGGACCTTTAACTTCAGTATACAGACACGCTGACGACTGAGCTATGGTGTCGGACCTGAAGAACTTGACTACAAGTCTCCAGGACCCTGGTTCGATCCATTTTGGTGTTGACAAAATATATTATATTTGTATGTGGGCTAGTCCTGCTATCTAGTGAGTAAATATCTATCTGCTAGGATTGTGTGTATAGTATTAGGCAGGTGGTCCCAGGTTAAGTTTGTTTGTGTGCATTTTCCGACCTCATAGCTATCATACTACCTTGGTTCAGCAAATTAATTTATTGTGATGGAAGTAAAGTTATTTCCAATGATTTTGTGGCATCAGAAGTTTAAACTGTGTTTACTGTAGTCACGCGTCTAAAGAACGCTTCCCGAGAATAATAACAATAGCCTGTTATTTTTTGAATATTTTATTTAGATCGAACGCGTGGAGAGATGCGGGGAGCTAGTTTGCAAGTCGTGTGCTGATATAGCCAATGTGTTTTAAAAAAAAAGTTCATTTTAAGTCATTCACTGAGCAAGTAAATATTATCTAGAACTGAATTAGCGTCATGACAATTTACTTTCACATATATAACCAAAATAAAATAGAAACATTATTATAATAGTGAACTAATTAACAGTCAAATTCTAACCCATATATGTCACGATCACCAAAATTCACAGGGTAGGCCTACCTTTTAGGACCAGATTGTGTGGTTTGTAAACACTTGGTTTGTAGTTTATTTACAAACTTTTTTTGTGTTTATTGCGAAAGTGAGTATTAGTGTATATGATATCATAATAAGTAAACTCATTAGGGTATTTAATATCCTTTTTGAAGGGTTTGTTTTTACATGTTGCCTAAATTTGTTCAAAATAGGTTTGTATTTTTTTCGCTAAACACTGTCGTAAAGAAAAAAATAACTCCATGGTATGAGCCCGCAAGCGATCGAGTGAGCGCCGCGCCGGCGCTAGCAACGACAGTGCCAACATTTGCGGTTAGAGGCTGTCATGTGGTCAGCACAATGATCCCTTCGGTGGTTTATTTCCACGTTCTAGACCGGAGCTGCTAATTATTTATTCACCTAGCTTTCCATTCGTCCTCACGAGGTTGAGGTTGACCCAGTTCCAGGCCCACTGCTTTACATATACATTTTGAAAGCGTCAGGGATCGACCCCGGGACTTCTGGATCTGCAGCCAGAAACTCTTACCACTAGAATAAAGATGAAAAGAAAAGGTTAATAAATAAATTTATAAAGAGAAAGAACGTCAAATTAATAAAGAAAAACAAAAATA
This sequence comes from Timema douglasi, assembly GCA_901482245.1. Classification (NCBI taxonomy): domain Eukaryota; kingdom Metazoa; phylum Arthropoda; class Insecta; order Phasmatodea; family Timematidae; genus Timema; species Timema douglasi. The sequence continues at coordinate 60,917 of CABEEJ010000440.1, forward strand.
ATTTTAAAAACAAATATTTTTGTATATAACCATATTTCGCTGTCTTTACTTGTTGAAGGTTTTTTCAAAGCTTAATTTTCGTTTCTTAATTAATTATTAATAAAAAATTTAAAAGCTCCAAAATATTTCTTGGTATTAGCTAGGATATGGATATGTTTTTCTAGATTGCTCAGAACTAATAATAAAATTCCTGTGAAAAAGCATAACTAAAACTAGACAAAACCAACCGAAACAATACCTAATGACGTTTGTTCACTGAAATCCTATACCGATAACAGGATCTCTTCTAATAATCAACATAGGCTTCATGTAGGCCTAACGAACAGTCGGGAAGGAAAGCTTATCATCCTCCATATTTCCATTATATTCTACTCGCTGATCAAACCGTAAATGACGCACCAATATGCAAATTTAATCAAATAATAAACTGGACCAATTTATATCTCGTTTCCATTCTCGTGGTGACGTTAATGGAATAATATGCAAATGAGTTTCTCAATATATATAGGCCAACTGTAGCTTAGTGCTATGTGGAACACTTTCTGGATTTTAAGGTTTATGTAATATGTTGGCTTATTTAAAATATTGGACCTTTAGGTACTGATAACATTGTTTTTGTCAACAATAATACTGCGATAGGCCTGTGGAATACATTGAATTATAATAAATAATTATAGTGTTTAGTTTTAATAATACGCTTACCCGCCTCGGTGACACGGTTATCAAACGCGCTAGACTTCTGAGGACGGGGATATTGAGGTTCGAATCTCGGTTGGGTGAACTGGGAATAGTTTTTTCCTAAATGGTTTTCCACTCTCCTTCCACTTAAATGCGGGTTCACTTCCTCTAAATTCAGCCTTACAAATTCCTAACCCATTAGCGTAATTAATACTTAAGCGTACAATTTGAACGGGTAGTGAGACGCGGTGCTAACTAAAAATAATGTGTTTGGGATTATTTGAGAACACGTTTAATTTCCTTCCATATGTTTGCGCGCATAAATGAATACATAATTAAACTTTAAATATTTATTTATGGGTGACCTGGTGGTCTAAGGGTAAGGTGTCAGACTTCTGTGCTGGCGGCCGGGGTTCAATCCTCGGTCCCGGCACAGATTTATACTACCATTACACATTAGCGTAAGTGCGTATAACCCGAATGGGTAGTAAGACGCGGTGCTAATAATAATAATAATAATAATTTATTTATGAAAAACTGTTTAAAAAATGATTTGGTACATTCTTGGATTTTTTATTAACCACAAACATAATTTTTTGAGGCTAAGAGAAGGTATGACCTCACTACACCTAAGTTTTTTTAATACAGCCTCGAGTATTTTATTATGAATCGCACGGCGTAGTGGATGAATGCATAGATGGTCAGCAACGAATGGCATAATCATACTGAGGATATGGACGTATATATAAACTACACATTTAGTTTTAATCTAGAATTTAGTTGCACTTTACATGCATGGAATAAACCTATTCATTGTATAAATACTTATAAAAACTGGTCTCTTTCAATCATATCAATCGCGCTCATTTACCAGGTGATCAGAAAGATTATGGTTGTTTGTAATTTTACTGGCCTTTTTTGTTTTTAAATTACACGCTTAAATTTATTTAGTCTCTGGTATTTGATAGGTTTATCTTATGAGTATATTGCAAGTGTGGTTAAGACAGGAAACTTTGCTGTGCAGAAAAAATAGGTTTCTATCTTCCACATTGACACCTTACCTCAAGAGCCCGTCTCACACCACGTAAATTTATTTAGCACCGCGTCTTACTACCCGTTCGGGCTATACGCTTTAAGTACTAATTACGCTAATGGCTTAGGAATTGGGAAGGATGAATTAGAGGAAGTGAACCCGCATTTGCGTGGAGGGAGAGTGGAAAACCATTTAGGAAAAACCACCCCCAGTTCACCCGACCGATATTAGAACCTCGATCTCCCCGTCCTCAGCAGTCGAGCTCAACACGACTAGCGCGTTAGCCAACTAAGCCACCAAGGCGGGTTCACACCATGTAAAACATAAGTCCATTGGCGTAACTGACGGCTATCAGAATTTCTAAAAACAGTCAAAAGAAAATCATACGTAAACAAATTTACAGTCATATAGTTCCAATATATGCTCATATGTAATTTACACTAAGATTATTACATTATAAGTTCTAAAAAAAAAAAACTTGTTCAAAATTTTTTTATTTTTATTTATATACACCTTTTTTTATTTTACTCACCGCGTCCTAGTGCCCGTCCGAACTATCTGCTTAATTCACACTAGTGAGGTATGGATGAGGACTTAAAAAATAAGGAAATGTACCCTAATTTGCCCTTGAGGGACAGATAAAAACAAGGAGGGGGGGGGGGGAATCTTAGAAAAACTT
>CABEEJ010000440.1:63506-132045 GCA_901482245.1 Timema douglasi
AGGGGGGGGGGGGGGGAATCTTAGAAAAACTTGTCGGAGATTGAACCCTAACTTATAAAATCATCCGGCTGTAAAATGAACCTCGAACGGTAATGCCATAGTTGGGTACACTACCCGTGCGGCCAATCCTGAATGAAATTTTCTAGTCTGATCGTCACATAAAATAACTTATCTTACAGTTCAAAACTAAATCTTTTTTAATTAATTCTTAAGTCAAGAGGTCTATTATTATGGTGATTTCACTTCTGTAAGGTCGTATAAATTTTGACAGAGCTGTTAAGACAAATATCATCTACTACTCATTAAGGTTCTCGACTGCCTCTATGGTCTTGTGGTCAGGTTTTCTGGCTAAAGATCTAGAGGTCCCGAGTTCGATCCCCGGTGCTTCCAGATTATATGTGAGGCATTGAGCATGGAATGAAGTCAACTCAGTCTCAGATGACAAATGAGGAGCTACTTGAACGGAAAATTAGTGGCTCTGGTGCAGAAAATTGATTAACTGCTGGAGATATCGCTGTGCTGACTACATTACACCCAGTATCCGCAGAAGATGGCGCCATCTTCGCCAACAGATGGCGGGTGCTAGGTCGGTATAGCTTGATTGCGGGCGGACGCCTTAAGAGGCTCTTAACTAATATAACAGGGTGTCAACCATGAAACTCCACTGTACCTAATTGTGTGTGCTTATAATGTTATAGTATCGTGGTATTCAAACTGTATAATGTTGTAGTCTCGTGGTATTCAAACTCTATAATGTTGTAGTCTCGTGGTATTCAAACTGTATAATGTTGTAGTCTCGTGGTATTCAAACTCTATAATGTTGTAGTCTCGTGGTATTCAAACTGTATATGTGTGGAAATTTCACCTTTTAAATGTGGTGGGGATTATTGGTCTAAGGCTTGGTTTGGGACGGTTAAATTTGTATTAAATTAATTTATATGCTGAGTAATCTGGCTGGATTGGGTAACTAAATCTGGTTATTGGTTATGAATTAATTGATGTTTTCCTCGTGTAGTAGTTGTACTAGTTGTAGTCTAGTTTCATAATCCATTTGGATACAGTCATTTTCATTTCGCACTACTGTTTGTGTACTCAACTTGGTCATAAAAAACTGTAATAATGCATGTATAATACATACCGAGAGCGGTGATGCACATGAGACTCCCTTGCATTAAATATTATTTAAATCAAAATTAATTTGAAGAGTAACGCTCAATAATATTTGCTACCCGTATTTGTGGGCACGCAATCTAAATGTCGGTATTATTATTTATGGTTTGCTGATGACGGAAAATTTTTAGGTTCAAATCCCGGTTGGGTGTATTAAGAGTGTTTTATCCCTAAATCGTTGGCCATTCTCTCTCTATTCAGGCAACCGCGGGTACATTTTCTCTAGATTCTACCTTCCTAATTCCCACCTCATTAACGTAATTTATACAAATGCATATAACCCGAACGGTACCAAAACGAGGCGAAAAAACTGTGTTTGATTTCTAGTTTCTAAATTAAATATAAAAAATTTGTTTTTGTGAAGTTCTAGAAATATTCCAAATTAGTTTTTTTTATTGTGCCTACTTCTGTAAGTTTATCTGTGACTTATGCTAAGATTACTATCCGAGAGCACAAGATTGAAGATTTAATATACACTAGGATGGGTTTTAAAGAAATGCCTCAGCGTTTGGAGGATGAGATGATGTAAAGCAGTTAGTGGGGAAATCGATGCACCGACCGGGCTTCTGTCCTCGGTCTCTTAGAGTTAGATTCAAGCACGCTGGCGCTAAGCTAACCCTATCGGGAATATTTAATGAACTATTTAATTTGGAAATTGCCCTAGAATAGGACTGACGAACCTATGGTACCTGTGCCTAGGGTGGCACATGAAAATATGTTCTAGTCAAAGGGAATTAATTGCTGTGCCAAGTTTGTTTTATTACCCAACCAAGTGTAGAATTATTTACAAACGTATATTGGTATTTAATTATTATTAAATTTGGTCTCATGGGAATTACTAGTTATAAATAACATACACTTTCTAAAACTATTGATATAGCTATAATATACAACCTAATAATAATTAAGAATTATGATGAACGTCTCCAAGAGTTCAAACATCTATTCAGAATTTCTATGGGCACGCATAAAAAACTCTTCGAAAATTATCGGCGTATTAGTCACCTGCCCTCAAAAAGGTTCGCCAGACCATCTCTAGACTTAGAGAAATATAAATTTGCATAACAAAAATTGCGATTAGGTTTTCAAAATTAAACACAACTACACCGCCCTACGACTCCACCTAACAAGGCCCACATTATTTAGTCGTTAGATTTAGGTGAACAATCGGCACGTTTTGTTGTGACTCTTTGAGTTAGATTCCGACCACCTTCGCTGGTTAGATGATTTTCTCTACATAATGTAATCTTCCACTTTGATGAACCCTATAAAAACGGCGCCGGACACAACGCGATTTAATGGTTTTTCATGTTTATTCTTACTAACAAAATAAAACACTATTTTTAGCATAGGCCTAGGTGAAAAGTAAAGTGAGGGAAAGCTTCTTTTTTTTCAATTTTGAGATAAGAAATAATTATATTATAAGCAGTTATAAAATAGTTAAATTTAATTGGTTTACACATGTTTATAATATTTAACATTTTTTGAAGCTTATTCTTGGACAATATATTAAATACATTGGTCATAAAGTATATAGTAGAATTCCTGGAAGCAGAAATTTTAAAAAAATATACACAACAAAATGTGGTCAACATGGTCAACATTTTACTCTCTTAAAGGTATTATTTTATGGGTAATGTTTCTATATCTATCTATCAAATGTTACAGTTTCAGATCACATAACCTGACGTATGAATATAATCTATGAGTAGTTTTAGTAACATTTTACTGTCATATTTTTTTTCTACCTATCTGAATCAAACTTCACAAATACAGAATAGCACAAAATATAATATATATTTTAAAATGTTACCCATGCATAACACAACATCAGGAGTAATATATACATACATTCTAAAAAATAAATAAAAAATCTAACTATTTATATTTAAAACGCTACTTGCTAAAACAAAACTTTCCACAATTTCTAAAAAAAAAAAATTCTTACTATTTATATTCAAAACGCTCCTTACTAAAACAAAACTTTCCTCAAATTATATCAATCTCACTAGACCTACCTGTAAAATGTGTCATGTCTAAACATGATCTAGCCAAGGTTGTTCTGTGGAGGAGTCGGTCGGATGCACCCCGACTAGACTGTACGCAGCAGCAGTTACTGAAACAAGGCGCTCGCCTCAAGTAGTAGTTGTTCGGCAGTTTTACTGCGTTCTTGACTGACAGGACACTCCACAACTTTTAACTGTTACTGTTGTCTTTTAGTGTGTACCGAGCTCGCTAGAATAGCAGGCGTATCGTGTTGGCTGACTTAACCTAACGTTCTATTCGTGCCTCGCTCTGGGCTTAGGGCTCATTAACTCGGTAACTAAAATAATTAGTAATGTTCATCGATTAGCAACTACTTCTTGTTGTTAAAAATAAGGTCCACATTGAATATAAGAAATATAAACACGATTTGATTCTGTATTGTTTAGTAAAAAAAAACTTTTAGGGGTGGAATTTATAAGCAAGCCTATTAATTTCTTCTTTCTAACATCCGAGTTAATAATGTTTTGACACATATGATTTTTGTAGTTGTAAAAATATAATTTGTACATACTTTTTTTTAATTTTCTTTGGAGCAAAACTATCTTCGGATTTTTTCATTGGCCTAAACAGTGAAGTGTGAAGTGATTTTTGTTAAAATAATGCTTTAATTTTTTTTTATGAATATATTGTGTTGCTTAGGACACCCAAACCGGAAATGGGTCTTATAGTGAATGTTTTTTTTAATACTTGGGATCGGTATTTATTTTAAGGTTGTGCCTTCTACTTTTAAATTCATTTAATTTTTTTTTTGCGTGTGTTAAAAATGAGTGTGCTCTGTATAAAATAAAAAGTTTATATGTCGGAAACAAATATGATTGAGAACTTTAGTTTGGTTCCAAGTATACCTAATAATTATCCTGAATAGCGGCGAAACTTTACACGACACAATTAAACCTTGTGTTAAAAAAAGAAGCTAGTTTGAATTTAAATTACTGAAACTACTTAGGATTTTACTGTGGCTTATAAAATCTCGTTTTGAGAAATCATCCGTCAAATATTTCCTACGAATGCTGTGAAATTATTTTTGGTAAGTTTTTTAGTTTGAATAATGTATTAAGGTGCGGCCACCCGCCTCGGTGGCGTAGTTGGTTAACGCGCTTGTCGTGTTGAGCTCGACTTCTGAGGACGGGGAGATCGAGGTTCGAATCTCGGTTGGGTGAACTGAGGGTGGTTTTTCCTAAATGGTTTTCCACTCTCCCTCCACGCAAATGCGGGTTCACTTCCTCTAATTCAACCTTCCCAATTCCTAATCCATTAGAGTAATTAGTACTTAAAGCTTATAACCCGAACGGGTAGTAAGACGCGGTGCTAAATATTATTAATATTAAGGTGTGGCCAAAGGGAACGCAAGTATTTTTAGAGTTTTTATAATATTGAAATTTTTTGACCATAGTATATAAAATATTTCTCCAGTATCAATATAGAGTTTATTTTTCTGCACATGTAAGTATCAACAGATCTTGAATATCTGTTAAGGGCGTCCTGGAATTTTGACAACACTTTTGAAATAAAGAGAAAAGGTTTTGACAAAATTCTAGGACACCCTTCACAGATATTCAAGATCTGTTGATACTAGTATGTGCAGAAAAATAAACTTTATGTTGCTATTAGAGAAATATTTGATTTAGTTTGGCCGAAAAATTTCAATTCTATAAAAACTGTACAATTACTCGCGCTCCCTTCGGCCGCACCTTAATGCAACCAACTCACACTTCTGTAAATGCGTGGATAGTCTCCCGGTTGGAAATAAACCCCGACCCTTCCGTGTCATAGTCGAGTACTCTGACCGAAAAGTCAACCCTGCTTGTCCACCTAAAGTTTGTGATCACCCAATATAGTCTACAACATATAAAGGTTCTCAACTGTCTCTGTGGTCTTGGGGTCAGATTTTCTGGCTAGGTAAGGGGACTAAATGTCAAGCTAGTCTAGTCTAGTTTGCTTTAGAGAAGGAGGTCTGTGTGAATTGAAGATGATTTATCCTAATTGGTTTTCCCTTCATGCAAATGTGGGTGCGCTTTCTCTAAATTCAACCTTCCTCATCCCTAACCCACTAGCGTAATTAGTACATATGCGTATAACCCGAACGGATAATGAGACGTGTTGGGGAAAGTAAATATATTAACCCTCTTAGTTCTGATATCCTATCTTAATCGTTATCACGTAGACCCATTAATATAAAAGTCCTGGCTTAGATCTCTGTTGGGGTCTAAAATTCATCAATTTGAAATGTTCGTTCGATTTCACTAAATCGTATTATAACAGTCCAGGACAGGCTTGTAAAATTCGTTTGTTAGTAAGAGCCAGCCAGATTGAACATTAAAAATACTTCAAATACGTCAAATACTTTTTTAAATAATTTGTATTATCATTATCTTATTTTAAAATAATTTCAGCTTAGCATCTTATTATTACAAAAATAAAATAGTTCTCCTAGATAAAACAAATATATTACAGATCGTCCATTAATCATTCACCCCACCATAGGCCTTGGTAAATTTATTTTAAGAGCTATATTAAAACAGTTAGCGGTAATTTGCAAAGTAAAGAAACAATTGTGTTATTATTAATTACAGTAAACCACTTTAAGATAACTCTTAAAATAAAGAATAAGACCTCTAATAGGGCGAATAATGAATTGACATATATATATATATATATATATATATAAATTTAAATTAGTCGAAAAATTAGACCTGGACACGGGAATCGAACCCGGGATGTTTTGCTTAGCGTACCAATGTTCTACCACTGAGCCACGCAGGATTCTTCCCGCGCTAAGGGTTGATTCCCGTCCCCAGGTGTCATTTTTCAACTAATTTGAATTAATTTAAATGTGTTGCCCTCTACTCGGACAGTGCAGTAATTACATTGATTCGAACATTGTATGTTGAGATTCACCTGTATAGTATTAGACACACTTATCTTAATTCGTACCAATGTTTTTAGGAAACAAGAAGACTTGGTAGCCATATTGATGAACTGTGATTGGTTGAAGGTCATACGAAACAATATATTTGAAAATTACATAAGAATCTTAGTTTTTTATAGAACCGCGTCTTACTTTCTGTTCCGGTTATACACATTGTACTAATTACAATAGTGCGTTATGAATGAGGAAGGTTGAATTTAAAAGACGTGTATCCACATTTGCGTGAATATAGTATAAGACCATTATAGATAAAACATCGTCAGTAAACCTGATCGGGATTCGAACCCCAATCTCCTTACTATCGGCAGTCTAGTCCAACACGAGAGTGATGCCTTATACCATACGACCACCTAAGCAGGTGATAAGGATAGTTGTTCAAAGTAAATGTACCAGCATTAACGTGGATATGGAATAGGAAAACCAAAGTAATAGATCAAATGTGGAAAAACTCTCCTTACTCTCAAATACATTAACTCTTGATTCAAACCTAGGCCTCCCCATCACCGGCAATCTAATTTATTTCAGGTCCTATGTCATAAACCTTACGATCCCCATTCACTTTAATTGGTTGAGGATGTAACTAAACCTCTCTCAGAAACATGTTTTTATTTATATTAAATAAATCACATGTGTTATTAATTATTTAGGGATAAATACATGCACAGAGATCCTCAGTGCAGTTTGTTTTAATCAAATCCTGGCATCCCAGGTGAGAATATGGCCCCATTGACAAAGCCTTGACACGGCAGAAGAGCTGTTTATTTTGTAATCTGTCAATAAAGTTTATAGCTCGCTTCAGTAGCCCGATTGCCCGAGGGCACAATAGACTGGAATACCGGTGACAGAGAATAACAGAATTCGAATCGCTGTCGTAGAATCATGAAGTTGTTATTGCCTAGATTGTTTTCTATTCTCTCTCTCTCCAAATTCAGGTACATTTCCTCAAATTGTGCCTAACTTTTCCCTACATTATTCTTAAAATTGAAAAATGACACCCGGACACGGGAATCGAACCCGGGACCTTTGACTTTGTACGTCATAGGCATTACCACTGAGCTATTCAGTTGTCCCGTGGCCAGGAACATTCTTAATTCATATTTTAAGGTAGAGTCTGTGACGGACGTGCGGAACTAAGCTATGTTGTGAACTTTTATCTAACATTTATGTTACGACGAGAAGTTGACTAAGTTGAGACATTAGACTAATTAATTAAAAGTGTATAATAAGGTTACAATTTCGAAATTCTTGACATCAATTAGGTATAACTATACAAAGTTAATTTGTGTTAAGTTCTGTGAAACTTTACGTGTTCGTTTGGTTGCTTTTATGTTAACAGAAAATGGAGGGAACTTCGGAAGAGGAATAAAAAGAAACTAGAGAATGTTAATTAGTATAGTGAGAATATATTTACATATATTTTGAAGTAAGAACCATGTTATGCAGAGTTTTAGTTGTAGAGAACATATAATAAGGTATTGAAAAGAGAAATTACAAAATATATATATATATATTTAAGGTTTTTTTTTTTACAAGCAAAAACTTGTAAGTGTTGTTTCAAATTGTGTTTGCCATTTTATAAAATCAAATTAAACTTTTAAACTTGAGTGAATATTTTTACACTATACATTTTTCTATAGATATTTAAAATAACTTATTAGAGTTGTTTTATTTTTAATCACAAGGTTTTAATATTCTATTTGACAATGGGAAAAGTAAAAACTATTCTGCATATATGTATATGTGTCAAATAATTTGACAATTAATAAAATTGACTTCGATAATAATGTATGAACTTCGAAGCAAAGGCGAGTACTTTAGTAAATTTTAGGATGTAATTGAAGCAGAATCAAGCTAGCATGAAAATAAAAACTATAAACCGTGCATGAATTTCTCTTTCAAGTATAGTCTAAATCAGCTCATCAGTCCAAAAGTTATAACCAAAGTAGTTAGAGTGGAATAAACACGGAAATCCTAACTACATTAGTTAGTTTCATACTTTTTGGCCAAAAGATAATCTTGAATTCCTATTGAAATGCAATTTGAAACGATGCCTTGACGAATTATATTCGACATTTAGCAAAATATCAACTACCGATACACTTCTATATTTAAATAAAATTGGAACTTGTTAATCCAGGGATTCTTACGGCGTCAATACGACCAATATTCTTACAATATTTACCATAAAATATTTCAGATATAGTCATTCGCCACTGGACTGGTGGTAATTGACAGCTAACACAAGTTACCAGATATACTTTTATTATCCATTTGCCAAAGCATATGAAGACGATATGCTAAGCTGCTGTCACTTTTCGCAGTCAGAACTTTCATAACAAACCATTTGTTTTTAATTATTTGTTATTTTAATTATTTTTATATTATTGAAACACGAACTTATGAAAATATCAATTTTTTTTATGGAAGTAGACTATAGTTCACTTAAAAATGCCACTTCTTTACAAATGAGAGTTTTTAAAAGGCTGAATCGTCTTCATAAATTAAGATGGCGAACCAACCGAAACAAGGGCTGATGATGACGTCATACAAACCGTATCCGGTTGTGTTTATGCGCGTGCGTGTGTTTACAAGATAACAAACTTTTATTTTGAAAAAAAAAATATTTTGTATGGCTCTTTCTTTAAATTATATAAAAACAAAATTTGAAGGCCATTCATAACAAGAGACAAGTGAATATAATACTTTTTAATGTACCTATTGTTTCTTATATTATACCTAATATCTCCTGATGCCACAACCTCTAAACAAAAAACATAGCCCCCCTAATAGTTTTATTAATATTTTTATACTTTCAATAAGCTACAGAAAAATCCAGCTCTAGAGTGATCTTCAGTGAATTAGGCCTGTTATTAAGAGCCTTTATTAACACTTTTAATTGATGGTATTAATAAAAAAAACCTATTTCCACATTAGTGACTTTTAACCAATGTTTGCAATAAAAATCTTCTGTTAGCTGTGAGTTTCCAACACTCCAATGGCGAATAAACTGTCCATCCCTTTTCATACTTGATTAATATTCATTTAGATATTAAATTAAAGTAGTGTTTAGTATGTTGGAATAGTTATCTACTATAACAATAAAATACATTAAAAATGTGTAGTTATTACAAATGTTTCCCCAGAGGTTTAGAAACAGAGCAACACGTTTAATTACAAATTAACGTTTGCTCAGAGTATCCACTGTATAAATAAGGTCCAAACAAAAGAAATTTATACCCATATTTTAATGAAAACTTAGAATTATTTATCATTAAATTAAATAGATATAGTGTATGTATTTTTATCAATGAAATTGATCAATATTTAATTAGACCAGTAGTGCTGGAATAGGGATTTGCAAAATTTATTTGGGTTTGGATGTAGGAATTCTACTTGGTTTGAATCCCGTCCGGGTGGATTGGTGATTGTTTTAAATATTATGGTTTTAACTGGGGTTGTCATATCCATCATCCAAGCGAATGCGATTGAACTTTACCAAATATTACCCTACATTCCACTGGGCTAGTTAATTTTAGTCGTTAACCAGTTATGTCATTATAACATAGGATCACCCGCCTCTGTGGCCGCGTGGTCCAACGCACTATTATCGTGTTAGACTAGATTGCCGTAGATGGGGAGATCTGGGTTCGATCCCAGTCGGGTGCATTGAGGGTGGTTTTCCACTCTACTGGCACGCAGATGCAGGTGTACATGCTCTCAATTAAACCTTCCTAATCCCTAAACCACTAGTGTAATTAGTACATAGGCGTATAACCCAAACGGGTAGTAAGATGTGGTGCTAAAAAACAACAACATAGGATCACAGTCTTTCTCTCGATATTTTTCAAAATTGGTAGGCCAATGTTTAATATTATTATCACCGGCTCCCACAGAATGGTATGTTGAGTCAGTTTTATTTTGCTAATTCATTTGACACAATCAAACGCAAATTCAAGAGGATCAAGGCGGCAGTTAACCTCCTGTCGCAGTTAAAAAGTAGGTATAAAATAAAAATTAAATGCTAGTTTTTATGAAGAAAACACAACACAAATAAATCATATACATTTGTAGCAGGGTATATCTTCTACATTTAGGTAATTCAACCCCCTACTTTTGCCTACTTGGAGATTTCGAAGCTATTTTGTAAAGCGGGTTGCAGCTTAACTTGATGCACCTAAGCAGTCTAAGCACTATCACACTTATGGTAAGATTCCCTCGGTGCAACTCGCGTCTCGAGTCTGCGACCGTAGACGTGGCATGGCGAGTCGCAGACTCGAAATACAGTGTTTCTTTCCCTAGATGCGTCTCTTGGTCGCCAGTCGTGGGTAACTTTATGTGCAGTATAGATCATTCCTCAGTTATCAAAGTTTTTCAATCGTGTTTTATTTAATGCTCCGTGTTATTCTGGAATAGCGTGTATGAAAAATACTAACGTGATCGACCAACTATTCCTGAGGTCTCTTTCCATGTGTTGTCCTTCACATGTTGACACAAAATGAGGGGTGCTTCGCCAACTCTTCAATTAAATTTTCACCCGCTTCGGTAGCCGCGTGGTCAAACGCGCTAATCTCGTGTTGGACTAGACTGACGAATATGGGAAGATCGGGTTGGATCCTGGTCGGGTACATTGAGGTTTTTTCAAAATGGTTTTCCACTCTCCCTCTACGCAAATATGGGTGCACTTCCTCTAAATAAAACCTTCCTAATACCTATTCCATTAGTGTAATTAGTACATAGGCGTATAACCTGAGCCATTATTATTATTATTATTATTAGCACCGCGTCTTACTACCCGTTCGGGTTATACGCACTTACGTTAATGTGTAATGGTAGGGTGATTGTGAGATGAAATGGAGGACCTACAGTTTAACGTGGGATCCGAACCACGGTGGAGGCCTGGCATTCCCCACATTCACAAGATGTCTTGTCAGAGGTGAAGGAAGGGTTTGGTAATCAGATAAATCTGTGCCGGGACCGAGGATTGAACCCCGGCCGCCAGCACAGAAGTCTGACACCTTACCCCTAGACCGCCAGGTCACCCACAATCGTTTTAAATAAAACTTCAGATGTATGCTGCCGTGATTGCTTGAAATTCACCCTAATCTCGGTATTTTAGGTTAGATTGTGACAGTCATATTGATGGTCGCAGCTGGTAGGCCTATTAGAACGAACGAATCGAAATAACTTTCACTCCTTACTAAACACCCAGTTCCTGCAAGCGGAATTCACTCTAGGACCAACCTTAACTCGAATAATTATTTATTTTTGACATCGCCCGAAGTGTAACCAGTCCCACCCAGCTCATTAGTTGTTTGTGGAGTTAGGCTACGGCCACACTTGCTACCTGATCGCCGTGACAAAAATTGCCAATACGTATTGCTTTGTTATATCTGGATCACTTAAATCGACCCCCTCAAATTTAAAATATAAATATACCATCGTTTTGCACCTACGTATTAAATAACGGTAGCTCCGTCTCTGAGGTTTGGGTGCAAAACATTGGTATCTCTTACTTTCTATATTTTCTTAGCATTGTGTCTTACTACCCGTTCGAGTTATACGTTTATGTAATAATTACACTAGTTGTTTTAGGAATTATGAAGTTTACATATTAAAGGAAGTGTACCTTCATTTGCGTGTTGGGAGAGTGGAAAACTATTATGTAAGAATCACCCTCAGTTCATTCGACCGAGATTTGAACCTCGATTTCCCCGTTATACGCAGTTAGTTTACTGGGAAAGTAGCGCGTTAGACCACGCGTCCACCGGAGCAGTTATCAACATTTTGAATTTAAAGGTGTGGGGGTCAACTTAAAAGTGATTCGTTAGATCTTAGGACGGCCATACTACATCACTACAGCCTAGCGACAACGTATTGGTCGCGAACGGGGGCGGTTTTGGGCCTTCCGTACAAATAACATAGGTTTACGTTTTGGCGACCAGGTTGTGGCGTTTATGTAACGGTAACCAGGTCTCAGGAATGGCCGTGCCCTTAGATGACCGGTAATGTGTTTTGACTCTATACGGGTGGGTTTCAACCCGGAATGAATGCTCTGAAGGATTACAGGAGGTATTCCCACGAGGTAGTTTTCCATCCCATCTCCAATCACATGTTGTTGTATTAACTTAAAAGTTAAAATTAGCTCTCATTATCTTATTTCCTTAGATTATTAAGTAGAGATCGCTTATATCCAGCTAACTGCTGGATGATTAAATTTCAGGTTACTCGTCTTGTTTCCTAGATGTATAATATAAATGGCCGGTATAGATGTCGTTTATAAACAACAAATTACAACTATTACTACTACTTCTACTACCTCCCAGTTTCCCGGCTGTCATTACTCACTATGAAAGGAGAATCCCTGATTTTACCAATGATACATATTTCTACCATGCCAGGAATCCCACCCGGGACTCTTAGCTCAATAAGCAGACGCGTTACTGACTGGAATAAGATGTCGGACAGTAATAATAATAGATATTCCACAGGAACCTGTTTGTACCTCCTTTAAGAAACACCCTGTACTTGCTTGTGACTGTAGAATGTATGACAGAGCTTTGTAGAATTAGGCTAAAGCGCCGTGACGTCATCATCACAGGACTGCATCGTTAACCACTAATGAAATCTCAAGGAGCCCTGAATCGCGCGCGAGCAGCACCTGTCCTACCACAGATGCCCTTGNTGCCGCAGATTACCTTTAATAGTACATGCCGTTTTCTCTCCCAGGGACGAAACAAAAGTTTTGAGTTGTTTTGAAATGTCCTTGCGCTGCGACTATCGCACTCGGTCGCGCATAATAGAATACTGCGGTGATAATAATAATAATAATAATAATAAATATATATAAGCTATGCAGCCTCACCAGGGTTCTTTCTCCTACCTCTAGATACCATAGAAAGGAGAAATTTAGTACGGATGCTAAAGAGCATGCCGTATTTATAAGAAAATCGTAAAATTGACAAATCTAAAATGAAGGAGGTGACGTACAAATTGAGATGAAATTTAGGATGAGAAAATAAATTTTAAACTTGAAAAATCCGAGATGTCTGATCTATTATGGCGGAAGTAACGAATAAATTGTGTCGTTGAGAGATGAAATTTGGTATGAACGATATGGAGCTTAATTTTATCGAAGAAAAAAAATACGAAACTTGAAAAATCCAAGATGGTAGACGAAATTTATCCCAATAGCTTTGCAGAGCCATCGACTAATTTACACTACCTACGGGTTAAAAAAAATCTAAAAATAGAAACAAACAACCGGGAACAAAATTTGCGCAAAATCCGAAATTGCTTCTGTCGGATAATATTCGGTATAAATGTTAAGCTCATTTAGTCTGAATTGCAGGTGATCGGGATCCTGTTTTTTTTTTGCTAGGTTGGCGAGTATCTGTCATATGATCCAAGGTTTCTGGGCTCGTTTACTAATTAGGAGCGATATTATATCAGTGTGAACTCTAATGGGTTTCCATTCTCTCTTTAGTAAATTAACTGTTGTTTTTTGTTCTGAAATTAATTAGATATAAGCTGCAAATAGCATAACTAAAAATCAAAAACATAATATAATATTACACATTCCACCCTAGAGACAGAAATTGTATTGCACATGTGCGAATATGAGCACAAATACATAATTGACAATTATTATTGTAGACAAATGCGAATCGAATCAGTCTCTTAGAACAGTAAGCAGATGCTAATTGCTAATGAGAAAAATATGTATATAGATTAGGCCTATTTTCCAAAAAGAAATCTAGGTACACATATCAAACTGAAATTGGTATTTTATTTGACTCGAATCTGAAATCTTTTTCTTTCCTTCTTAATAGTTTTAACACTGCGTCTCACTCTACGTTCGGGCTAAACGCTTATGTACTAATTACGCTATTGGTTTTAGGGATGAGGAAGGCTATATTTAAAGGATTTGTACTAGCATTTGCTTGAAGAGAGAATGGAAAACAGAATGGAAAACAATCTTGGAAAAGCTACCCTCAGTACATCCTCGATCTACCCGTTATCGGAAGTCTAGTCTACTGCGAGAGTAGCACAGAAGCGGATTCCTCCTTAAATAATTATATAAATATATAAAATTAATCCATATTTTAACCACATCCAATCGAAGTTATAAGACTAAACCATTTTCTCTAAGGGTGGCGTGACTTGCGTGCTGTTATATGTTTAACAATATTTTTAAAATATTTTTTGAAAGTTTCACATATTCTATTAACAAATAAATATAAGTTCCAAAAATTAGTAAGGGTATCTTAGATAAGTTGTACCTTATTAGCTTGTAGAGAGAATGGGAAAATTCACACGTGTAAAACCACTCACAGTGAACCCGGTTGGAATTTGAAACCTTCCTCAGTAAGTACGCCTTATCTAAGTCTGTAACTGTCCGCCTTCTGAGCTGCAGGAACCAGGGTCATTCCTCCGCACGATCGAGACATTTTTTTATTGAGTAAATTGAGTCTTCAACTTAGTTCAGAGTTTGGGTGTTTATTATTCTCTTGAATTAAGCTTGTCTGTAAGTGGAGTGAAGGTTTTATCAATTGACTAAGAAAGTGCACATTGAATAACCTTTTAGTCAAAGGCAGGCAATGCGAGTCCAATGGCTTAGACCTCTCGGCCACCTCTAAGAGTAGATCTGTAATCTTAATTCGCGGGTATATGTACAGTATATTAAAACACAATTTCTTATTCAAATTATGTATTTTTACAAGACAATGGAAGGTTTTTTGTAGCGTTTGAAAAAAATCTATCACTCTCAACTAAAACTATATCTTGATGCCATGAATCATTTTATGTTACACAATAATCAGGGGGTAAGATGTTGAACCAAAGTCTATTTATCTGCACTTTTGTTCAATAGCTAATAAAGCTAGCTTTATACCTTTTTTATGGCCAGTTTGCACATGTTATTAACTATCTTGTTCTTACAACGTGTGTCCCAAAAGTACTTACATACGCTATAACTTGTTGTACGTGTCTCATTTTTATACGTCACCATGGACGCACCCTTAAGAACCGGGAAAACACAGGATATTTTTGGTGTCTACGAAAAAAACCTGGAAAACGTATGGAATTTTGAAAAATCTAGTAAACATACTGGAATATTTTATAATTTGGGACATTTAACTGAAAGCTTAAAATAGATCTTTGGATATGCGGAAAAGTGAACTGAAGAATTAAGTTCGCTTATTAAAACATATCACCCCTTAAACAAGGCCTGCGAAGCGATGGGAAATGCATTTGCCCATCACTCTTAATTCATCTTGTTTTAAACAAAATTACATAACTTTACACTTTATCAATTTGATGAAAAATTAAATTTCAGCACTCTTTTCTTCCATCAAATCTACCTGGAAAAAGGGAAATTCCTTCTGGAAAACCTCTAAAATAAAATAAATTTGTGATTAAGAAAATAGCGATAACCCTAATGACATTTACTGGGCCTGTTACATAATTTAGCTTATACTATTTTAATTTGGTTTATTAATAATTTAAAATTTACATCAATGATTTTTTAAAGGTGGTTCATTTGAATCTTTGATTCCTCGTATACCTAAGAATTCTAGATCCAATAGTCCTAGAAAAATCAGATTTGAAACTCGAAAAAAAGATAGATTTTTTTGTTCTAATTTTTATCTGAATTTCTGTTAGAGCTATTTTAATGCCTAGGACCAACTAGAGGTTCAGCTCAACACGAGTAAAGGAAAACTAACAAGATCTAGGCCATTATCTTACCACATAATTGAATGTGAGCTCTCATTATATAGCAATACATCTAATAATGCATCTATAATTCCTATTTTCTATAGCAATCAATAAGTAGTGTGAATACCCGCCTTGGTGGCGTAGTGTTGGCTAACGCGCTAGTCGTGTTGAGCTCGACTGCTGAGGACGGGGAGATCGAGGTTCGAATTTCGGTCGGGCGAACTGGGGGAGGTTTTTCCTAAATGGTTTTACACTCTCCCTCCACGCAAATGTGGGTTCAATTCATCTAATTCAACCTCCCCAATTCCTAACCCATTAGCGTAATTAGTACTTAAAGTGTATAACCCGAACGGGTAGTAAGACGCGGTGCTAATTATAGTAATAATATAATAATATTTAGTAAGGCAAGTTTCATAGTCATATTGAGTACACCTCAATTGCGGTGCTACACTAAAAACAAGAGGACAATTAGCTAAACTCGAATAAATGGGCCAGTCTCGCATATAAAACTGGCTCATTCCAGTGAAGTCTAGGTAGATGTCCTGTATTTAGTGTAGCGTACTAAGTCCGGCTCTAGCCCATCAGGAGGGGAAGTCAACCATCTATAATGCGTGGGGTGGAAACGATTATACGATCCTTGCCGAGGAAAGAGATTAACCACGTGTTGAGGTTTGTCTGACGTCCGGTGGAACTCACCGGAGTGGCACTATCTTAAAAAAGTGAAAAAGTGTAGTATTTAGTTTGCTTTTATTTAACTATTGAATATTTAATTTTCAGTTAAAATGTTAATTTTCAAGTTACTAATCGTCTAATTGTTTCGACCCCACTCTATACATATCATGACTTCTAAAACTCAGATTCGGGACTCGTAGGTGAAATGAAGATTCGGATTCGAGAAAAAGTATATCAGAGCAGTCTCTAGTAATGTCAATTTATGTGTTCCGTTTATTTTCGCACTTTATATCAGAACATCCATATTCTCATCCACCTTCTTTATTTCATTTTACATTCAGTATTCATTCTGAGAAACTTTCTTTTGTCTCACTACTTTGCAACACACATTTTTATCGAAGGTAAGAAGATACGGGCAGCGAAAGGTCGAGTAGAAGACAACCAAACCTCTTCCCCCTTCTTCTTTTCGTTCCAAGTTTCTTCTTCCTTTGTTTTTTCCGAGGGATGCGTGACAAGCGTGCGGAATACTGAAGCTCAAGCGCTGCGGTGAATTGGCAGGAAAGTGGAAAACATCTCCCCAGGAAAAAAATATAGTTTCTGGGATGACGCCTACCTGTACTTGCGAAAAATACGATTATAACTTATTTTTAGGTAGGAAATTAGATATTGCTTGTGAAGGTGATTTAGGATGTTATGGATTGTTCTAAAAGTGTGATGGACGTTTCCTTCTACCTGTCACGCCACGCCACGGCGGGTCAAGGTAGGATTTCCCATTTTAATGAATTTACGTTTTATTCGGCGAGCTATAAATATACAACGTTGAAACCAAAACCATACGTTCTTAAATAATTATAGAAATACTCCTACTGTGTCACAAAAATAAATAAATTATATGATGAAATAGTTTGTTTGTAAATGTATTATTTATTAATCATCTACAAATAAGGTTATTTGGCCTAGTCACAAAAATCACCTGAAGGAGTCTTCCTGCCAGGATGTAGATTAGAAAGTCTGTGGAAGCATATGTTTATTCTAGAGTAGGAAACAATAAAAAGGTACTTTTATAAAGCAAGTCAATGTTTTCAAGGTGTAAATAGTATCATGACTGTATAAACTCGTCATAGGAAGAGGGTAGGTGCTATCGGTACAGCTAAACAAGAAGCCTCGTATCGTGAACTGCTCATTTACGTCCCTTTCTATCTATCTAGTCCAATGGTGCCTACGAGTGATAGTGCTTGGATTGATAAGTTGTTAAGATGCAACCCGCTTCGAAATCTTCAAAGAGGCAATGTCGTTAAACGCAACTCATTAACTTGATTTTTTTTTAAATATAAATCTTGTAGGGCTAATTTTCATTTTACAATTCCAAGGCTCTTGAAGAATAAGACTTACAAATAAACTCAACCTATGAACCCGCAATTATCAAAAAAATATCAAGCCCGTTGTGCCCGAGTGGTCTAAATGCGCTTTAATCTCTAACCGGTCTTGTCAACTGCTGCCAAAGGGTAGGTAAGGTTTCAAATACCGGCCGTAGGTATAAACAGAGGAATATTTTCAGTGTGGTTTTTCTATCTTCTCCTCACGCTAATCCGCAGATGGATTTCCTTCTTATTACCGGGGGAAACGCATTTTAATTACAATATTCGGATAAGGGGGAGTAAAATATTATTTAAAGAGGATGAACCCGCATTTACGTGGGGGCAAAGTGGGAAATATTTAGGGAAAACCCACATCCGAACACCCGTCCTGGATTCAAATCCCAATCTGCTCGTAACCCGCATACCGTACTAGATGATCTTGACGTTTAGTCCGCGAACTCACCGATGCGGCTTATTGAGACAAGAAAGCATCATTATCATTCATCTTATCTTCCTCTATTAAATCGTTAATATTTCTTCAAACAGTAATAAATTATGTTTAACTTTTGTGAGATTATTATTGCGTTGTCCGTTGTTAGGAAATAATAATAATACACACTTACTTACTCTATGGCATTAGGGACTCGACATTTCATTGCCGCGCTTACAAAAGTACGACACATATCTCTATCTTGAGCTAGTTCTATCCAGTCCACCTCATTACACCGTATCTCTATATTGAGCTAGTTCTATCCAGTCCACCTCATTACACCCTATCTCTTTCAGATCTATTCTAATATTATCCTCACATCTGCGGCTAAGTCTTCCCAATTATCTCTTTCCATTGGGTTTGCCAGTAACCCTAAACAAGGTTTTAGAATCTCCCATTCTCGCTGCATCTCTTGTCCACCTTAATCTACAAGACTTGATTATCCTAACCATGTATTGTGATGAGTACATGGCTTGTAACTCATCATTATGTAACCTCTACCCCCCCAGTAAATAGAAATAATTCTTAAAATACGGGTGAGGCCACAAAATAATTGTCGCGGTAGTCGTAAGCTATTGGAAGCTCGCAATCGACATCTTGCTCACCCCTGTTTTTATGAAATGAGAAGATCTTGTTATTGGTTTCTAATAACTTTATCGTTGGAGTCATTTTCTTGTTTGGAAGTCTTGAGAGATCTATGTTTTTCTTTGAAACCAAAGTCTTATTACCTCGAGTTGATCCGACAATGTTGCATTCATATTTCGCTCATGTTCTTAGTATTTAATGACGTCACCATCCGGTCTCTTGATTGTTTGAGAAGCGCCTGATTCGACTTGTAATACCTGTCTTTGGCTGTCAACTTCTCAAACATGGCTGACTGCGTGCATCTCAGCCATCGTCATTGATTGATAAATCAAAAGCTATTCTTTATTCAATAAAGAGAGTTGTTTTTTTGTTTGGCGTATGTATAGACGAGGTTTTACCAGGATATTACCAGGATACAAGACCACGGTTATATTTACCTAGCAAAAATCTTTCTGCAGAGTTACCGTGCGATACTTCTCTTTTAAAAACGTTATTAGATTAAACCTTTCCCCAAAACATGTTTTTATTATCATGGGGAAAACTTATAAATCTCAGATTTATTTTACTAACTAGATAATAATAAAACAAACGGGTAACATTATATTTCAGACTGAAAAACTGGCGAAACCTTTTAGTAGACCGCTGGTCTCATTTTTAGGTCAGAATGAAATTGGTAAAAAAGGATTTTGCAGAAATTAATATAAGAACATATATAATACTATGAATATCACTTTGTCCATATTATTATTATTAGCACCGCGTCTTACTACCCGTTCGGGTTATACGCACTTACTCTAATGTGTAATGGTAGGGTGAGTGTGAGATGAAATGAAGGACCTACAGTTTAACGTGGAATCCGAACCACGGTGGAAACCTGGCATTCCTCACATTCACAATATGTCTTGTCAGAGGTGAAGGAAGGGTTTGGTAATCAGATAAACCTTTGCCGGGACCGAGGATCGAACCCCGGCCGCCAGCACAGAAGTCTGACACCTTACCCCTAGACCGCCAGGTCACCTTTTGTCCATATCATACACCAACTAGTCCGACAGTATATTAGGGTGAATTATAAGAGGATGCACAGCATTCGCCAGGAAAGGATTTTAAACAATTAATATTAAACATCACGCTAACTTCATCTTGTCTGGATAGATTCTCGGACTCACGAGTGAGCGTCATTAGCGCTAACTCTTACACCACCCCTTCTAGTTAGGATATTTTAAAACCCTGATGAATGTTTTTTTACTCTACTCTACTGTTTGGCCTTAGTTTGGGTTCAAAAAAAGGAAATTTTAAAAATGTTTAAGGAACCTTGTGATACAGTGTTTCCAATTTGTTCAAAACTGTACAAACACGTGTTACAGCTTAAATAAACAAATGGTATGCATAGTCCATTTCAACAAAATATTCACTCTTTGTTTTAAAATGACATTTCTTATAAACACACGAATAAAACTTTTTAACGTTATTTAATTTACATAATTATATTCATAGAAAAGTTGGTTTGAAATTTTTCTTAAAACAAACTTTTTTCAGATAATATTTTAAAAACAAGTTCAGCTATGAAAAAACACACACCGGTGGGTACGTGGGAAAATGCGTCAGTCCCGTCTCGTCTGGCTTATTGACGAGGAGATCGGAGTTCGAATTCTGGCAGGATATACTGAGGTGATTTTTCATAAATTATTTCCCCAATCGCCTCTTAACGTAAATGAGGGTACGCTTACTCTATATCGTACATTAATAATACCCGCATCGGTGGCTACGTGGTCTAACGCGTCACTCTCGTGTTTGACTGGATTGCTGGTAGCAGAGGGATCGTGGTTAGAATCCCCGTTGGGTGTACTGAGGGTGGTCTTTCCTAAAGGATTTCCCACTCTCCCTCCAGGCAAATCCGGGTACATTTTCTCTAAACTTCTACCTTCCCATATTCTACTCCACTAACGTAATTAATGTTTGCGTACAACCCGAACGGCTACTAATAGGCGGTGAACAAATGGCATGTAATCTCCTTAGTGTGAATATGCTGACAGCTCGGATGGACAGTAAAACACGGGACGTTAAAAACCGTGTTAAAGTTTGTCCGTACAACGCGTTCTACTACAAACTATTATTTATGGTCATTTTTAGTATAATCTATTAACAAAAAAACCACACACTGAGGCTATGTCTCTCTATAATACGAAAGTGTATATTCTTGTCAGACCCAATATAGACCTATTTTATGGATATAAATTGGCAAATGAGGACTTTAATAGAAATGTGTGGACCTGAAGATGTGCAACCGCTATAATAATTACAATAATTTTTACCGGAAGTTGAAAAGGTCCCCTCCTCCCTCTGTTCTACCCCCCTCACAGATGCATCTCTGGAACCGATGGGATTATGGTGCTCTATTAGTGTTGTGGACATTCCTTAAGACCTTACCCGAAAATGTTTTCCCTTGCACCCCTTCCAGGTTCCCGCTCCCCCCAGCCCCCTTCCTCGCACCCCTCAGACGCAATTTGGAATGGCTGGAGCTTGGGGACCCATCTTCGTTTGGGGGCTACCTGTCATTAAATTAATGAAACTTCCTTTATCTCATAAATATTTCACGAACAAAATATATTCCTGTGTAAGAATTTATTATTGCGACCTAATAATCACTAACAAGAGATAGATTTTTTGTTCTATTTTTATCTAAGTATTGCGCAATTTGCATACGGGTTTGCTGGTTTGATGCTAACATAACATCTGAGTTTTTAAATGATAATTATTTTAAAATATCTGTATTTATTCTAGATTTTGGCACTGAATATTATTTTAATCGCGGAATATTAGTCATTATTTATACCACTAGTAGGCTTAGGTCCTACTATGGATCGCTTTTCTCAAAAGCTTGGAGAGTTTTTATTTTCTGGTTTATATCCAGAAATGTTTGATATTATTAGATGACGTTAATTATAAAAAAATTATCATGTGCCAATTAATATACGCTTTAGTTAGTGAAATCAATTAACATTCTCTTAGGGATTGCGTTTGACCTATAACACACTTTTGCCCTCTACTCTTTGTGACATAAAACACATTCTGATTTAATAGCAAGGTTTAACCTGTTTTCCGTATGGTAATAAAGTTAAATTCAAGCATAACACATGTTTTTAAAGTCAGCATTGGTCATACCTTTTATCTAAATCACCATATTTACACAAATTAGAGACTTGTATAGGCTAAAAGAGGGGTTTTATTTAAATTGTTATAATCAAGAATGGTTTGGTAAGGAAGTTCGTTTGTAAAGCTCGAAGGCATCATTCTGAATTCAAAGTCTGACCTGGGTGGTCCTTGGTACAACCAAGTAAGGCTCTGGCAACAATTTGTTCTTGTTGGATTCTCGCCAGTTATTAGTTTGTTTGATTACCGTATCTACAAAGACGCGATCACCGCCGTCGTATTTAAGAAGTTATTCGAAGCATCCAATAAAGTGTGACTCTTAAGGTGGAATGAAAGGAGATGAGAGAAAAAAGCAATTTCTTTGGCAGTTTTATAATAAAAAAACTATTAAAATAAATAAAATTTTCCTCCAGTACAAACATAGACTTTAATTTTCTTCACGTGACGACCTCAACAGTTCTTGAAGATGTCAAGGATGTCTTGGAATTTAATGACAACTTTTCATTTAAAAAGTTTCTCATCTAATGCCATTATGGTCATGATGGATATTCAGGTACTTTTGGACTTAACTCTGAGGCGCGCTGTGGATGTTCAGAAAGATCGCATTATTTTATGTGTTAGTTATTTTAAAATATGGTCAACTCCAAAATGAAGGAGAAAGTTATCAACATGTTTCTTGCATCGAAAGTTGTAAAGTTTAAATTTTTTTTATGAAAATAAACAATTTTTTAATTTTTTAACGACGTTTAATTCAAAATGTCGCACCGAGATTGAGGTAAATGGTGAGAAACATAGTCAAACACAGATTTTTGATAGGACCACAACAATACATACTGGAATAATTGATGATTATTTTAGTGGTTTTGATACTTCACAGTTGTCTTTCCCGTATTACGTAATATAGAGTGAATATTATACGCCTACAAGAAGGTGGTGTCCTTAAGGGTGTTTTATCTTGCGGCTACGCGGTTCGTATAGTCTAAATCGTTTACCGCCTCTTTTTCCCCCCATTTTAAACAGGTTTTGCGAATTCCTCATACCTTTCATTTTACTCGTAGACCGACACGTAATTTTTACGCGCTACTCTTTATTGTGGCCGTTTGAAGAAGAAGATCGAACATATGAGGCCTAACAAAAATTAAGATAGTGACGGCACAGGGCAAGTACTTTTTAAAAGCGTTAATCAATTGTGCAAAACCTTTCAGAATATCTATGGGGAAAAATATCAAAGATAAAAGTGGTACAAATGTATAACGAACGACATATTTTTATTGTTCTGAAAAACTAAGATTTTAAAGGTCCTACGGATAAAATATTTAAAGACAAGTTCAATTAATGTACACTACGTTCAACACGAACCTTTACGGATTACACTATGACCCTATCTAGTAAGATGTGCCATAGTGGAAATATGCAAGGTAGGATTTCTACCTTTCAGAGTAATCGAAGGGTACATCCTAATCATTATTTGTACAACTTATCTAGCTCAACTGATTCTCAAAAATACTTATCATATTTATAAGTGTTTTGAAAACAAAACGAAAGAATAAAATTCTAACAATAAGAGCTTCAAATGTTTCTTCCAAGTGAAGGTTTGTAAAACGTAGGGTTCAAACAACCTTAATTGAAAATCGCAGACAGAATAAGAGAGATAGAAGACTAGCAAGTGACAGAGACGAAGAAAAATATATAATGTCTGCTGAGAGAGAGGGGGGAGGGAACGCCAGTAAGTAAGTGGAATTAGCGGCGATGACGCAATTTCCTCGAAATGGTTCACCTCCGAATGATCTTAAAGAAGTCTGTTTTTTTTTGGTAGTCATGAGGTTCTTTATATGGAAACTGCCTCTGTGAAAGAAGCGGTTTTATTCCACTCCGCACATCTCCTTAGTGATTCAAACAGATGCTGGGTTCTGAGGCAAGATGTGGTAAAGGTCACGTGGTAGAGGCATTCTTCTGTTTCTTTCGTGTTACCACTCTCCAGTAGCTCTGGCGATGTATGCGATTGGTAACAGTTCGTGCGTTTGATAGTTGGCTAGTGGAGGGTTTGGGGGGAATTGCACTTTATAGGGGAGGTCTACATTGACCTTATGGGTTAATCAAAAGGATTGTCGAGAACGCTAGCTCGGTATGCCACACGTATGCATTTTACTACTTTTCTTAAATTACTTTATACTATTCCAATTATCGACCTTCTGCAATTCCAAACTAGATTACAGGGTACCCTTCGTCTACCCTGAAAAGTAGCAAGTCTACCTTGCATTTTTTTCACTATGGTATTGCTTATAAGATATGGTCTTAGTATAATCCGTCATGGTACTTTTGCCACCTTTTAGAGTAAATGACGTGTCCACTCTCTTCAGGCTAGAAGGTAGCAAGCAGTTCTTCCTTGACTAACTTCGCTATCTTATAAACTACACTAGAGAGATAGAGAGAGAAACTTGCCACCTTTTAGAGTAAATGACTTGTCCACTCTCTTAAGGCTAAAAGGTAGCAAGCAGTTCTTCCTTGACTAACTACGCTCTCTTATAAACTACACTAGAGAGAGAGAGAGAGAGAGAGAGAGAGAGAGAGAAAACTTGCGACCTTTTAGGCTAAACAAAGGGTACCTTTTATCAGCTACGAGGATATTTTATCAACAACTGGGTCAGAATGTGTTTGAATTAACTAACTTTTTTTTAACCCCGGTTGACTCACTATATATACCAAACTTATATTTGTATAGAACATTTGATTTAATTAACCAAGAAATAATTTAGTAACTGCATCAAGGTAATTGGGGAAATAAATGTGTACACATTTTTCACTGAGAAAAAATCTTTTATATATTCCACCATTACTGTAATAGTATAGTTTCCATAATTTTGTTTAGCTGTTTAATGAATCTTTTATCTCTTTTATGTCATACTAATGAATTGATGTTATTTGTTATAAATTGTGGATAAGAGGGGGAGGTGCTATATATAAAACCATATCCTTTCTAATTAACTCGTCCAATGTAAATATTTAGCATTTGTTTTTCTACCATGATAATTTTGTTTCGTGGTGTATTGATCAATTTTGAACTGCACAGAAACGTGACTTCTCTACGACAGGCCTAGCCAGCCGGTAGTGGAAAAACATATGACGAACAAAACAACCGACCCAGTGGGCCTATCCCGGAGATGTTGCGAGTTTATCTTACTACGGTGAATCTCGCCATGTTCAACTCGAACTCGTAATTTCATATCTGTAAAGTAGCCATTCCTGAGTTAATAATCTCGCAATTCGTGTTGAGTCTTCTAATTTCGTATTAAGCGAAAAATTCCGAACTTCCGGTGTCAAAAGTTGTGATTTGAGATTTACTTTATAGCTGTGTGAACGCACCCTTCAGCCATTTAAACAATAGAATAACAAAAATGTTGTCTTCGACATCTTCGTTTTATCTCGGTTTTATTTTTTGTTGGTTAAGGTTAGCTCGATAAAGTCTAAATAAAATTGGATTGGAAGAGAATAAGCAAAGAGCAAAAGCAGATTACAATTTATGTTTGTTTCTTTGTTTCGCTAAATGATTAAATAAAAAACTATTACTAGTATAACTTATTACATCATGTATGATATATCTTAATAACTTTAATAGGTACATAAAAAGCAAAAATTAAATAACATACAGCATATGGATGGAATGCCTTTCTATTTGAATAAAACCGTTTATTAAGCCAGAACAAATTAATAAATTTCTTATCACTCAGCTCAAAAGTGTCTTCGCGTTCACGAAATATACGTGGCATTCTATTAAATTCATTTTCAAATTCTTCAAGTTCTCTTATTATCAAATAGTAAGGCTATGTTTACGCCATTTTACATTTTGTCCAACAACAAATATTTTCGAACTATCTGTTGCGATATTGACGATTCCGAGAGGTAGAACCGCAGTGAGATCTATCCGAATGAAAAAATCTCAATCCGTAACGAATTTTTTTTCAAGAATAGCTAAATAGAAAAAGTTTCGAGATTGTGTCACGTGAATGACCAATCTCGCAATGGAATCAACTCGAAACATCTCGGGGATAGGCCCACAGGCCATGGTTGGAAACAATAATGGATGCAAAGTAAAGTAAAGAAACGTAACTTCTCTGTGATCGTAAACAAATTAATTTTACTCGATGTTTCCAACCCTCATAGCGCCAAATCAGGAAAACATTTCTAATGGTAATAGCTTTTATTTTGAAAATTTCCTATTTTTACAAACAAAACAAATATAATACTGTAAATTCTTATTTAATTAACAAAATAGGTTGACATTTCAAATATTAATTTTTATCTGTAAGTAGTTTTTTAAATGACCATAACCAAGGATATTAATGAAAATTACTTTAAAAAAAACTTTCTCCAAGTATGTTTAAAAAATATATTAGACTATTTTTATCTAGTAAAAATAACTTGTTTTTTAACTAGAGCCAACTAATACTAGTAAAAATAGTAAAATGCTGCCCGTAAAAAAATATATTAATATTTTCTGAAATACTTCCTATGAAAATTGGAACGTATGACGTGCCTATATATAAATTGGGAAATGGAGCAAATATTATGTGGGGCACTTAGTGAATATCTGGCGACCAACAAGTGAACGCGTCTTATGGCAGGGTGATTGCATGTGCACAGTACACTATATTTTATCTTGTTTCAAGGGGATTTTATCTTTCGATAAGAATTATTATTCTTATCTTAACCAGTTTCTTACACTAATTATCAAGCTAGACTATATAAATATTTGTAGAAAGACTGAAACACAGTTATTGAAGTTCATGGTTGTATTCTTTATTAAATATTTTCCAAAAACTTCTGGATTTTTCTTCAAATTGGAATCTCTTGAATTTTTAATCCAACGGGTAGGATTGAGAAGGGCATTTTAAAGAAAATGCATGCACGTTATAGTTGAATAAAGATGGGGTGGGGGTGCCACAATGACAAAATATGTGGAAAATCACCATCAGTGCACCTTGCCGTGATTTGATCGTCTACCTCTCCGTCATTGGCTACCAAGTGCCATGGGAGTCCAACGCCCTTAGACCTCTTGGTCACCGACGCGTACTGCATTTCTCGTTAGTGTAACTCTATTCCAAGAACTTCTTTAATGTGAATAATCACATGTTACGCAGAATAGTGGTCTGATTCATCGGAACGTTCATCCTAAGTTTCTTTGTACATTTCTGTCTGTGGCTGAGGCTCGTCACATCTCAACACACTTGATGAGTCTGCTTGACTTCCGCACCAAGCAATCAGCAGCACAAACTAGACACATCACGAGACATAGGCGGGGATTCTAAAATTAAACCGTTTCTATATCATACGACACTCGGTGAATCCGAAGCTATTTTGCGAAGAGGGTTACATCTTAAGCGCTTTGGATGCTAATGAATGAAATAGAAAGAGAACGAAGAAAATGTACAGTTCAGCCTGAGACGGCCCTTGCTTATTTTCTGATAGCTCTTTCCCTCTTCTTCCGACGAGTATACACGCTCACTATACTATTAGCGCCTAGACAGCCTTGACATTCATTTCACGTGTGTTTTTTTCGTTCTAAATAGACATATGCGTCGACGGAATTTTTCAATGTTATATATCATGGCAGGAAAATTCCTATAGGCTAGTTTCTTGAATGAACCAAACAGAATAAGTTGTAAACGGTTTACAAAAAGTTTACAAAAATATTAATTAGTAAAAAAAATTGTTGTAACTACGTAGGACTATTTTTTAGATTTATTTAAGAATTTATGGTGTTTTTTTCAATATTATAACTTTAAAAAAATCCAAATAAAATGAAAATACAGTTACATGGGAAATCCTATCTTGGCACAAAACTAAAAGGATCATGGTTGAAATAAGTTTACTGGTTTATACTTGAAGAGGCGTTAAACATTTTTCTATTACAGTGCATTTAAAAATACTATTATCACTATTGATGGGAATAATCCCATTAATTATAAGTTCTTATAAATGTGTCCCCAAATCCACATTGTTTCTTGATACTTTTTCTTTTTTGTCTTTGCGCTTTTGGGGTCAGATATTGGCTTTAGACGATTCAAAACATTCTATCCAATAAAACAGCAAATTAATAACATTTTAAAATGAATTAACTGCATTCATAAGAGAGACTATGAAACCACTAGATGTCAAAAAATCTTCCATTTCCGTTTCTTTTATTGCAGCCAATTTCCTGGATCAAAATAAGTTAAGCATTTTAATCCAAATCCAGCCTCGTCCTTTATTACAATATACACTCTGTTGGATAATGTTAGGCCCCTTAGACATACGGTGTCCAATGCATGGCTTAACCTTTATTGCTGTTATGTTTTTTGTTTAATTATGTAATTCGACTTCATTGTTGTTAACTTAAATTAATATGTGTTGTTCCAGGAGGAAATTGGCGAAGTCTTCGACCAATGGAGAACCTCGGACCCCAAAAAGAAAACACCAGTGACCCCCTCCATCCAGATACCGTCACGTAACCGATCGACTTCGCTCCCGCGATATGAGGCCGAGACGAACGAAGTAGTCTCATCACCCACGAGGAAACTGGACGATGCGTCTGGTCTTCCACCTAGACGGCCGCTGAGAAAAAACGGTTACACTGACGTGGATGCAATTGGTAACCATGACAATGATGCCACTACGCCAACATTCCAAAGAAAAGCTATAAGAAAAGGAGTCATTTTAGGGACATCATCTATCTCTGACGTGATCAGGAACTCTGGGACGAAGTCTTTGCCATGCAGGACGGTTGATAAAATTGAAAAACATAATGGTAATCTGATCGGGAAAGGCAATTCAATTTCTAATAATAAGAAACATGACTTTAATGGAGAGCATTCTCTAAACAGCTGGTCAGAAGGTTTGTTGGCAGAATTCAATAGTATCATTGCCAACGAACTAAGTCAACTCCAATCTACGGGGTCACATATATTTGAGGAAAATGAAAAAACTGCAAATAAAGATAACATAAAAGTATATGATGATCCCCTAATTAATGGATGTCGCAATAGCCCAAAAGATGCCAAGGTGAGACTGGGAATATCCAGATCATTGTCTTGGGACAGTCACGAAGCAGCCAGCGATAATAACAGAAGCGCTACTACCCCAACGCCACCTTTAACTTCCTCAGTCATGTCGGACACCGTTGTCCGCAATCGAACCCTCAGTCTATCGAGAATCCTCCGGAAAAACATGTTTGGTGGGGTAGCCAAAGATATTCCTGGTCGTGGGGATGCCATACTTGTCCGCGTTGCTTCTCTCCCAGATACAGACACACTTCATAAAACCGCCTCGGATTCGGATATTGTCAAAAGGCAACGGAAAACCCGACAAGTCCAGTGCAACGTTTTCAAATGTGAATCAACAGGAGCGCTAGCTTCAGAAAAACTCTGTACTAAATCATTAGGTATGGATCTTCCAGTTAGTCCCAACAGAAAGCCAAAGCCACCTCCGAAAGAATTCAAAGGTATAAGCATGTACAAAGACGTCTTAAGGAAGAAAGTCACTTCCAGTGAACATTTGCAGAATGGTGGGCGCTCGAAAAGAAATGGTAGGGCTACGGTTGATTCAGGATGGCCAGATTCCGGGGAAGATGACAGTGATACTGTTGAAGAAATCAAATATGTACCTAAGCTCCGTTCAAGATCGGCGTCGGATGGAATACCCGAGAGGTTCCCTGTTGCCAAAGACTCGCAGGCGTCTTCAGAGAATGAGTTTCCGGAAGAAGAAGAGGTTCTGAAAAGAACTGGTTCAGGAATGGTGAGCTCCCACGTCTTTTATTAAGTTCTTATATAACCCGTTTCGTTGGCCGCGTGGTCTAAGGCACTACTCTTGCAATAGATTAGACTGCTGATGACGGGGAGATCGAAGTTCGATCATGGTTGGGTGTATTGAGGGTAGTTTTCCTAAATGGTTTCCTGCTCTTCACGCTAATGCTGGTACACTTTATCTAAGTCCAACCTTCCTAATTCCTAAACCATTATCGTAACTAGTACATAGGCGTATAACCCGAACGCAATGCAAAACAAAATATTATTACGGTATTTGTTGGAATTTTATTTGTTTATCGACAGCACTATTCTTTTACTTGGCAACTAAGTCCTATCACTTCATTGCGCACGTACCCTGCGCTAATCTTGGATATAGCAAGCTTACCATGCATTGTTCCGCTGTGGCGTGGATTATAAGGTAGGGCCATAATGTAGTCCGTCAAGGTAAGACTGCTACCATTCAAGGAAAATGAAGTATACATTGTAAAATTAGCAACCATAAAGGATTGATCGTTTGCCTCTAAAACCAAAATCCACGTTGTAACTCCTACAGGACTTTGTCCCCCGTAAGAGCTTTATCACACTATCACTGCTAGGGTGGAGGTATCAATGTCAACTTAAGTGCTCCTACTTAGTAGGGAGGGACTAGACAAAGGAGTATTTTACTAGTTGCGAGTGTTTTTTTTGTTTGTTTTAATCTTCATTAACTCCCCACCCCGTCCCCCCACATTCCATTGTGCATCTATTGTGTTTTTACACACCAATTTAAACTATGCCCTCTCATTTACTCTGACATGTCCTCTGTTAGTTTATTTACAACTAGAAAAAGCACCCGGCGCTACAATACATTGTGTGGCTACCCCGGACAACTCTTTTCAAACATGCAGAAAAAAAACCTCTAATTCTATTTATTCCTCGCAACTTTTTAATAAATTTAAAAAAATCCATTAAAAAATTAAAATTACATTTTTTAGGTATACATGTTTTTGTACAGGGGCTACCAATTTTAGCATTTCAGCCCTTTGTACGGTAGATATCACGCAATGCTCGTGAGTCATGACAGAAAAAAAACTATCATATTATTAATATAGATTATTATTTTATGAAACTTTTATTTTTTCTGGACGTTTCTTTAAACCCAAACTACATTTATAAGAATATTCTAGCCTAAATATTCAAAACGTGAAGCTATACCCTTCAATAAAGATTTCCAGAGATCTACCCAAACCATTTTCATAATTTTACTAACAAATTATAATTAAAGCTTGTACACCAAATACGTGTTCGAAAATTTCAAAAAATCTTAAAATCGAAAACAACAATATCTTCTGACAGCAATAGCTATAGTTCTACCAAATCAGTTTTAAATTTCTAAAAAAACAAATGAAAAAAAAGCATTTACTTCTTGGATTAGTAAATCGATTTTAATAAATTTTCTGTATCAAAACCGCAATTTAAGGAAACTCTTACCACAATTCTATCAAACCGATATACATATTATGTTTTAAATGAAAGCTTATAAATCCAAGATGATCTGATGGATGATCACCTAGATTTTATAAATCTTAAGCTAGAAATTCTAAAATTTATATAGACTTCAATTGAGAGCTTAATTGAAAAATTATCCGCCCCGGTGACCGCGTGGTCAACGCGCTACTTTCTGAGTAGAATATACTGTCTATAATGGAGGAGCTCGAGGTGCGAATCTCGGTCGGGTGTACTGATAGTGGTTTTTACAAAGATTGTTTTATACTCTCCCTCTACGCAAATGTGGGTACACTTCCTCTGAATATAACCTTACTAATCCTTAAAACCATTAGCGTAATTAGTACATAAGCATATAACCCGAACGGGGAATAAGACGCAGTCCTAAAAAAAATATTTGAAAAATTGACGTATGATTCATCAATGGTCCAGCAAGTAAAGTATGTAAGTTGTGCCTAAGATAAGCTGTTAAAAACATATCACTTAGAATGAATGTGTGTGTGTGTGTATGCGTGCGTGTAACGGTGTCCAACCTGTTCTGAAATATACAGGTCCTTTTCCACATATGCAAATTGAATCGTATCAAAGCGCGGCAGACAGTACTGCTCCCACCCAGGCGAATCGAATCGAAGCGCGGTATTTGGACTCACATATTTTAAGCGAAGAGGAAATTAAATATATAATGGTACTGGATATAAATACGAACCATATATATATATATATATATTTAATTATTTCACAATTATAACTCTATAACAAAGTAGAATGTAACAAAATATAAATAAATTTTTGTAAATTAACTTTAAGATTCGTGTCATTTTCTAACTTTTTATTACCCGCCTCGGTGGCGTAGTTGGCTAACGCACTAGTCCTGTTGATCTCTACTGCTGAGGAAGGGGAGATCGAGGTTCGAATCTCGGTCGGGTGAACTGGAGATGGTTTTTCCTAAATGTTTTTCCACTATCCCTCCATGCAAATGCGGGTTCACTTCCTCTAAATCAACCTTCCCAATTCCTAATCCATTAGCGTATTTAGTACTTAAAGCGTATAAACCGAACGGGTAGTAAGACGTGCTGCTAAATAATAAATATCTAACTTTTTATTGATTTCCTCCAATTAATTATGTCTTGTGTTAACATTGCTATAGTTTTTGTCATTTTTATCGTAAATAAATCTGTAGCCCTGGACTCCATTAATTGGTTCTATTGCAAACAAAACAAACGAGAACGCGTGCACGTGAGCTATCGATTATTTTCACAGCCTCGCTCGCCGATAACACCCACTCACTGATCTTCCGTATTTCCTCGAACTTGCCCGGAATTAACCGATGGCACAAACTTCGCCTGGTAACGCTATCGGATCTAAGAAAGTATTTTCCGTCGAGAATTCTTTTCGATTTGATTAAATTCTATTCGTCTAGGTGTGAGCGAATCCATTTAAATATGTGGAAATAATACATTTTTGGTTGCCGCGCCTAGATCCCATTCGTCTAGGTGGGAGTTGGCTTCACTTCAGCAACGCTCTATGTTCTCAGCTACCTGTGGCGCTGCAGAGTTTCTTGACCAAGCTCCGACCGAAGCGGTCACGAGGCGGCGCCCGGTGTTCCAGCCCGCCCTCGTGCTGCCTACTGCCCGACCGACCCCCTGTGGACATGGGCACCCAAACCTCCCCCGCCTTGTCCCGCAGTTCCAGCTTCACCTGGGTGTCCGACTGTTCGTCCTCGCTGTTACTCCATACGACCGGCTCTGTGTCCGATACTATGGACGACGATAACAGGTAATGTTGCTGCTATCGACCATAACGACGCTTCTTACGGGAATAGTGCAATACTCTATGCGGAAAGCCTTTGGCTCTTTTTAATAATGTCCCCCCCCCCTAATTTACTTAAGATATTTAACGAACACTTTCTGAACCGACTGGTTGTACCAGCACACGATTAATAAACTAATTTAAATCCACAACAGACACAACATCCAGCCCCCTGGCCGTTAATTCATCACTGAAAGGGGAAACCCACATTTCACCAGTGATAAATTTTTCGGCCATGCCAGGAATCGAATCCGAGTCCCTTATCTCGGTAGACAGACACGCTACCGACTGAGCTAAGGTGTCGCACTTGCTATGAAAACATTCATAAAGACCAATTTTCATAATAAAGGCCTTTTATTTATATGTATATATCGCTCCTAGTATTAGTAATATTTTCCTTTAACTTATTATTCGTTTATTTTATAGGTATTGATAATATATATCAAGTGACAGCTGCATATCACATGAGCTAACGTGAAAGTAGATCTAGTAAATGTTCTATCTGTCAAATATTAGGCCCTTACAATGAAAAATGGATTGTACATATTCTTCCCCCATAGTTGGAACTACTTTGTTTTAATACAACGTCGCCCCTGTAAAAAAAAACAACATAGTTATGCTCCATAACAATGAACTTTTTAGACCCAAACTAAAGTCATATCTCCAAAGAAAGAACCTTTTCAAAAGATGTTGAAAAATATATGTATAGTAGAGTAATCAATATCGTAAAATAGGTTATTACATTCAATTTTGGAGGTAGTAAGCTATACTGTACTCAGAACTACGTGTGTTATATTTATAAACATTAAATCCCTTTTAAACAGAGGCGGGTGGCTAGCGTGTATTTTGGCATATTAATACACTAAATTTGATTTATTAACTATTTCATACTCTCATATAAGGTTTTGCATATGGAAATACGACTATAGTTGAGGGCATGCTATTGATTGGGAACGTTTCTAACCTTGGTTTGAATCAATTTTGTACAGCATGGAAAACTTTATTTTTAATGGAACAAATTAAATATTAGAACATTAAAACAAGAAACATTTCCTCTTCCCCAGTCTGCACTCTCGCTTCGCTCTCTAATATTATGTAATATGATAGTATATTTCAATGTAATTAATTTGATTCTGGCAGGAAGAAAAACTTTTAAAAATTACAAACAACATTTTTTTCTGTCAACATTAGTAATGTTT
Source organism: Timema douglasi (assembly GCA_901482245.1). Taxonomy (NCBI): domain Eukaryota; kingdom Metazoa; phylum Arthropoda; class Insecta; order Phasmatodea; family Timematidae; genus Timema; species Timema douglasi. Next base: position 97,895 of record CABEEJ010000440.1, read on the forward strand.
TACTGTTTCATTAGTTTTATTTTACAAATATAGATGGGTCGAATCTTAAATTTCTCTAATCCAATTTTTTTATTTATTTTAACTTAAAAAAATCTGATTCTAAGGTTTGGTGCCACTGACAAAATGGTATTTTATATTATATTATGTTATAAACCCACAAGAGGATTTTTTTTGTTTTTTAATTTATTTCATTAATACAATTTTGTTATTTTTAGTAGTTTTTGTTACTCTCTCACATACAAGTTTACCAATTGCTTAATATTGTTATATCAAGTAACGGTCTTTATTAATGTATTCGTGATACTTTTATGAGATTTTTACGAATCTCGAATTCAAAAGGATTCGAGCATCACATCCCTATTTATTAATATTGAGATTATCTATCTAAAAGTGACGCGAAAAGATACGCTGTATCTAACGCGTGACTTTCGCCAGAACACTAGGCTGCTGATCACGGGAAGCTAGAGGTTCGAATCTAGGTCAGGTGTACTGAGGGTGGGTCTTACAAATTGGTTTTCCACTCTCCCTCCACGCAAACACTGGTATACTTCCTCTAAATTCAATCTTCCTAATCCTTAAAACCACTAGTATAAGCGTCTAACCCGAAGGGGTAGTAAGATGCAGTGTTGTCTAAGTAATTTTTTTAATTGGCTAAAAAAAGTTATTTCTTTTTTTTTTAATCAGACTAAAAAAACACTTTACTCATATCGAAACATGTTCAAAAGAACATATAATTTTTCGACAAGTTTGAATTCGAAACAATCAACTACTTCAAAATGAATCAAAATCGATTTGACATTATTGACATACTGGTGGGAGTGTAGGGGATGCGAGATAAGGTAAGTGTTTTTTTCCAGTTTTTTTGATTAAAACTTTTTTGGGTCAAAATAAATAAAATACTGCTCCTGTATAAACATAGAGTTTAATTTTCTTCACACGGTGATATCAACAGTTGTTGAATATCTGTCATGAGCATAGCGGCATTAGATGACAAACCTTTCAAATGAAGATAAAAAGTTATCATTAAATTCCAGGACACCCTTGACAGTCCTTCAATAACTCCTGAGGTCAACATGCGAAGAAAATTAAGCTTTATGTTTCTATTGGACAATTATTTGATTTTTTTAATCAAAAAAGGTTTTTATACAAAAACAACAAAAACACTGTCCTTTACTCGCGTTTCCTACACTCCGACCTTACATCTATAGTTTCTAAAATATTTATTATATTTAAATACATTTACTAACTTTTTTAAACTATAAAACAAAACAAAACATGTTGATTTGTAAACATGTTGTATGTGTCTGCGCAGGTCCACGACGTCGTCTGCAGATGACTCCCCGGACTCCGCACCCGTTCACCGTCCTGGAGAGGGGGTATTCCCATGCCAGTGTGACTGCACTAGTTCCAGGGACTCTCTATCGGACTCTCCCTTGGAGTCCCTGGAGTCGCCGGACAGAGAGGAGCCTGAGTCAGGGATAGGCACGGCGTCCCCTCCTAGGAACAAATCGGCCGAGTGAGTCCGGGATGTGCAGCTTCTTGGTGGGACGCGATGGGACGCGAGCTCAAGTCACTATTCCTGCAGTTTCACACGACTTATAGGCAACTTGAGATTGAGAACCACTGGTATTCTCGTAATAGACTGGACTGCCGATGACGGTGATCGGGGCTAGAATCACAGTCGGGTCTACGAAGGGTGGTTTTTCCAAAATTGTTTTACACTCTCCTTCCACGTAAATGCAGGTACACTTACTCTATATTCAACCTTCATCATCCCTAACTCTTTAGTGTAATTAGTACATAAACATATAACCTGAACAGGTAGTAAGACGCGGCAATAAAAAAATCCTCTTGACCCCATTTTTCTAGTCCCTAATCCACTGGTGTAACTATGTGGATAGCCGGATGGGTAGTAAGATGCGATGCGCTTCCATGAAATTCCTGTTCAAAACCTCATGGTACTTGTTTCATGTGAAAACATATTTCCCTGACAGTGTTTGTGTATTCTATTGTTTATAGTTTCTTCAGGCGGGCCCAATAAACCAAAGAGGAAGGAAACTTGGGAACGCCTTCGCAGGAGACCATCATCTGGCCGTCCTCCCACAGGATACCATCGCGCGGGTACCGGTATCAAATCCCAGGAAGTGTGGATACGTCAGGAGAACGTAGAAACTCAGACGACAAAGTCGAACCAAGATGAGGGAGGAGGCAAGTCTTCGGAAGATTTGAACGTAATTGACACCTCCAGCGGCGTCGATGGCGCCACCACGCCGGAGATGTTGGAAGAGGAACCGGAAGTGCGCGACGCCGGTAGTCTACCCTTACCAGGTGGTAAAGGTCGGCCCATAGCTGTCAGGCCACATTGCCTCCCCGTGAGGCCCCAGCATTTGAGGTCTTCTTCGAGTCCGGTGGTGAACCGACGGTTTCTCTCTCCCGGAGAGCGCCGTGACGACAAGATGAACGCCACGGCGACGTCTCTAAAGAAGGCCACCACGACACTAGTGGTGGATTTGGGCAATAAGTCTTCCTCAGCGCCGCTGCTCGTTAAGAAGAGAGCGTCTCCTGGCGGGGATATCAATAAACCTGAGGACACCGCCAAGAAGAGGGTGAGTGGCATACTTTTATACATCCCCTTACTCTAGAAACACGGGCACGCGAACGTAGGCGTCAGGTACATCTGGTCTGATATGCCGGTGATAAGATCGGGGTGTGCGCACATGAAACCACAGTAAAATGAATGGTACGAAACAATCGTATTTGTTTTCTCAATTACTTTACTGTAGTTCACACTAAGTTTTCAAAAAGAGGTAATCAGTAAGATAACGTACATTTTTGAACATTACCTGTCATTAAACTATTTTTTATTTGAGGGCTTCAGTCAAAAATTAACAAATACCACTAGGACAGACAGACTTGTTTTGGGGGAAATAAAACGAAAAGATTCATCATTTTATTATTGAGGTCGAAATTTTTCAGTTACAATTTAATTTTTTAGCAACGCGTCTTACTATTTATTTGGGTTATAGGCTAAGCTTATGTACTAATTACGTTAATGAGCTAGGGATGAGGGAAGTTGAATTTAGATTAATTGTACCCGTATTTGCTTAAAGAGAGATTTTATAGCAAAACTTTATTTTTGGCCAAAACAAATAAAGTATTGCTCCAGTACAAATACAAACGTAGATATCAACAGTTGTTGAATATTTGTCATGAGCATAGCGGCATTAGTTGACAAACTTTTAAAATGAAGAGAGAAAGGTGTCCTTAAATTCTAGGACACACTTGACAAATATTCAATAACAGTTTAATATCACCATCTGAAGAAAATTAAACTCCATGTTTCTATAGGAGCAATATTTTATTTAGCTTAGGTAAAAAATGTTAAATGGAAAATTGCAGAAATACTTACCTTTTCTCACGTTCCCTTCCACTCCATCCTAACTTCTCACGTCCTTCCAATGAACAGAAACTTAAACTTCCTCATCAGGGAAAATACGATTAATTATCACAGGAGTGGAAGGAGGAGGCTAGATTCACTCTTCGGTTGAATAAGTTTGCTGTTTTATTTTCACTAAGTCTTACCATCCGTCAAAGCTTTTTCATTTAATCATATTATTGGGGTAGAGACGGAGAAGGTAGAATTTATGGGAAATACACCCAAACGAATGCTTGGAGAAATTAAGAGAAAATAAACTGGAGTAAATTTTGTTTGAATTTGAGCCCTTTCTTGCCTCTCACCCTTAAATCAGATATCACCTCGACGTTTAGTTCTCCTACCCACTAATGTATTACAAAATATTGGATACTGTTTTCATTATGGTATTTTGTAAAAACAACTAACGGCATGTTTATACCATGAACTGTAAGAAAACAAAGAAACGTTTATATTGTTTTAACGCAGCAAAATATTCCTACGCTAATATGAATTGCCTTACTATTTACTCAGTAAACAGCCCACTCCCCAATCTCACACACCTCTAATATCCTCCCACTCAGCCACTTATTTCACTCACTAAACTGTCAAGTTGGTATTGTTCGAGTCTAGCCTGCGATTAGACCCCTCGTTACCAAAGGTCTGCACGTTGGTTGGTATGCATGCTGTTAATTAACTTGTCCTGGCAGCGATCAGCGGCGTCAATTGCCTGACATGAAGTGTAAAGAATACACTGGCGGCTCTCGAACGATCAATCAACACTAGGGTGGAGGTTTTTGCTGGGGCTCAATCCAAGTGTGAACCATAAGGCCTGGGATTCCACTCTAGGTGTTCACTAACATCTTAAATTATTATTATTATTGTTATTAGCACCGCGTCTTACTACCCGTTCGAGCTATACGCATTTACGCTAATGTGAAATGGTAGGGTGATTGTGAGATGAAATGGAGGACCTAAAGTTTAACGTGAGATCCGAACCACGGTGGAGGCCTGGCATTCCACACATTCACAAGTTGTGATTAATACACGTCTTGTCAGAGGTGAAGGAAGGGTTTGACAATCAGATAAATCTTTGCCGGGACCGAGGATTGAACCCCGGACCCCCAGCACAGAAGTCTGACACCTTACTCTTAGAACGCCAGGTCACCACTAACATTTTAAAATTCTAACTTTTTTTTTCATTTGTCTTCGAAAAAACAAAATTTACCAAAGCTTCGCACCCGTTCAGGTTAAACGCATACGTATTAATTAAACTCCTTTAGAGGAAGTGTATTCGCATTTGTTTGGGGGATGAGTGGAAAACCATCCTCAGTACACCCGACCAGGATTATAATCCCGACCTTCTCGTTATCTGTAGTATAGTCTCTTTTGAGAGTGACACCTTAGAGTAGTTGGCCACCGAAGCAGGTGTTATAATAGACTGCCTTTATGCTCAGCTTTAAGTATTACTCCAAATTGGAAGCATTTAGAGCAGGCCACTTGCGGCCCGCAGTAACATTTTTTGAGGCCCGCTGACTTATGAACAATATAAAATTATTTCAAGAGAAAAAATAACAAATATATATATTTGTTAACTTTGCTCTTGAAATATATATAACCAACTAATAAAATAAATACATATTTAAAAAAAAATATTTTATAAATGATTAAATTTTCTTTTTATGTGAAAAGTTACGTTCTCATACAAATACTCGCTTTGCTCGTTGGGGGCTCTATCCCCAAATCCCCATACCGTTTAGTCACAAGAGACCTTCAAAGAAAGGTCCGCACCGACTTTAAAGTGGCTACGCCATTTTGAATTTTTTTCGGGGGTTGAAAATTAATTGCTATGTCTATAGAATTACATTAAGCCACTGGCCCCTGCGGAGTGCAACTCTAAAACCTATTTTGTAGGATGGTGGGCGGGAAGGTGAAAGACGTGGCGTGGCTTCACAACTGACCAAAGTATCCTTCCGCGCCAACAAGCACAGATGAATCACGGAAACAGTAGATGGCGCTAGCTACCGGACAGGTCTTGCGAAAAAAATCATACGTTTGGAAATATCAGCTTTCTCGAGAACTAGTATAGAAATATTATATATTAATATGTATATATTATAGAAATATTTTCAACGTCTCTTCTAAGATAATGTATAAATATTTATTAGGTGTTACATTTTCTTATTCTTTGTTATGCAGCCGGCAGTTTTCTATTAAAAAACGTCAAAATTATTGATATTTGATCACTGTTAAAATTATAGATGGGGTATGTATATGAAAAGTATAACTTAATTAACATGCTTTTATTCTTCAACAAACCGTTTCCGAAAAGAAAATTGCAAAACAATAAAAAATACTTGAAGATAACCGTTGTTTCCCATGAGACTGCATTCACACGCCAAATGAAAAGGGCCAATCGCCTTAAATTATTTTTATGAACATAAATGTTTGGTCGCTAAATCTTTTGCGGGACAGTTAAAAATCAGTCATTGGGCCATAGGTTGCCGACCGCTACTTTAAGGTATCTTTCTCTCAATAGATTGAATTGCCGATCATGAACATATCAGGGTTCGAATCCTGGCTGGGTCTACTGAGGATGGTTTTCCATAAATTTTTTACCATTCAAATCACGGGAAACCGCGCAAATAAATTATATACCCCTTATTCCTACCCCATTAGTATAAATATGCGGAAGGCCTGAATGGTTAGTAAGACACAAAAAAAAAGTATATTTAAAAAGCTCAACTTAAATACTGCAAATAAAAGATTAAAAGTAAGATTGTATTAAAATGTCATAAAAATACGAATTTTTAGTCAATTAGTGCTTATTTTAACTTACTAGAACAAATAAAAGAACATTCTCTGGAGAAAAAAAAGTAGCCAATTAAATGTGTTATAACTTCATTATTTGGACACACCCTTTATAAATCAACCGAAATTAGAACACTACACTTAATTCTAGAAATTAATCCTTTCATCTGGATATATATTAATTGAATTGATACTCGCATCGGTGGTCATGCGAACTAAACGTCAAGGTTGGGTCCGGTTTCTGCTTTTTTTCCCCAGAAAGGTTTGGTTGGATTTGCACTGAGGTATTTTCTCCAAAAATGAGGATTCACTTTCGCTCCACCCAAATTTTGGTAAACTTCCTATAAATAATGCCTTTATCCAGCGCTCCCCCGCCTTATTAGCTTGGATAAATATGGTTGGCGTGTATAGGTTGCAAGATGGAGGTGCAATAAACATATACAAATGACTTCTAGGCATCTCCGTATATAAATATAGTTATATTTTTTCAACAACACCCCCGCTCATCCTCTTCGGAATCAAAGAAGTTTCCAGTCCATCCCGGACGTTTTATCAAATTATGTCGCTTAGTTGTTACTTGTGTTAATAAATTGTTCAGCTGTGATATCGTCCGCCTCACAGATTACTTCTGTTTGCGCCTAGATCTAGATAATTTTCTTCCTGAGTGTTTAATTGGACGTTGTTTCCAACTTGCTCATTGGTTGACACGGTCACATGATTACGGTTACGGACTGTGTGTAAGTGATTTCCATTGATAAGGATTCAAAAGATTATACTGATACGGAGCTTACAGACTCTGTAGATGGGGTAAGTAGGGCTTTATCTGACTGCTAGAAAAATTACTAGAGTTACTTTCATGTATTCATATGTCAAGTCTTGTGATACACGATAAACTCCATTTTTCCACCAACCTGGTCCAAACGACCCGTGCTTTATCAGCTAGGATAATCCCAGATTGCGCCGAACGTCCTATGCGCTTAAATCGAAATATTCATTTTGTGAATATTTGAAGATAAATGTTAGTTTTGCAGTGTGATATATTTTGAGTAATCCCATTAATGTCTCGTGTAATATTATATAGTTTTATATAAAATACTCCTACATTGATGTTCTATAAATAACATAAATCTAACCCTTTCCCCCAACCCACGGACACTTGTAGACTGTTTTTACCGCCATACTTTTACTATGGCGTGTTATTTATATATGTTTTAACTAAATGATATATTAGAGATACAATACTAAACAATCCATCTGAACCTGTGGTCACGTGGTATCGAGTGTAAAGTTCTCAATATAATGGATTGCCGGTGATAAGGAGGTAAAAGATCGAATCTCGACTAAGTGCACTGTGTGGTTAGTTTTTCACATTTTTTCCCCCTTTCTGTGATTTTAAAATCTATTCTTCACACTAATTCGAGCTCATTTCCTCAGATCTACCCTCCCCCCCTTTTTTTTAATCCCGCGTCTTACAACACACTCGGGTTATAATCTTGCCTCTCTATTCCCTAGATTAAATGTATAACTAACCATGTTGTTAAATGTACACTTCGTCTAGGTAGAAAGCATACCTTGCTTCTTTACACTATGGCGTAGCTTAAATGATAAGGCCATAATAGAGCCCATCAAGGTAAGACCTATAAGCTTTCACCGTAAATGAAGTTTACAGAGGAGATAATAAAATGTTAAGCATATATAACTTTTTATTGTTTCTATAATTAATGATTAACACATACTTTATCGAAACTAAATAAAAAAAAAGTGTGAAATTAAAATAAATTAATGAGCATTCGATTAAAGCACGTTAGTGTACACTTTATTTTGCTGATTTCATAAATCAATGCACTATTTATCAACTGTGAACATAATAACATGCCAACTAAAACCTATTTATGGGGTTGGTCGTATTGAGAATTCATAAAAATTACAATAAATAAAAGTTTTTATTATTTTATTTAGCACTGCGTCTTACTACCCGTTTGGGTTATACGCTTAAATACTAATTACGTTAATGGATTAGGATTTGGGAAAGTTGAATTTAGAGGAAGTGAACCCTCATTTGCGTGAAGGGAGAGTGGAAAACCATCCTAAGCTCACCCGAGTGATATTCAAACCTAGATCTCCCCGTCCTCGGCAGTCTGGCTCAGCACGAAACTGGTGCGTCAGCCTACTGCGCCACAGAAGCAGGTAGATAAAAATTGAGTCAAGTCAATTTTGCCAACAAATCGCGCCTCTGTCTTAAGATATTCATGCAAATCTCATTGGCCTGTCAAACGTTGCCTGTTTCCTCATTTGACGCATCATTGATAGCTATCACCTCAGTCTCCCCTTCTTCATAATGTTAGCTACGCCACTGCCCTTCAATGAATGTGTGAGTCTTTGAACCTGACGCAATACATCTGTAAGTAGGAGTCTGGTAGGAAGAACAGTAAATAACAGTCACAAACGCTAGTAAATCCACGTTCATATATTAATACCAAGTAAAGTGATAGGCATTTTTAAATTTTAATGTAAAGTATCAATACCTGGTAAATAACATTGGTAAATTAAGTGAAGTGCTATCACCATTGACACCAGAAAATTATGTTTGTTTTCTCTAAAATCATTCTTCCTACCAGAATCGGGCTATACACTCTACGCCCAGCATATTTCGGTCGGACTGTTTTTTCCTCAGCCAGTTTCGCGTCATCAACGTAGTTCTTTAGTTCCTCCACAGATATCGCTGAGGCAGAAACAGAAAACATTGTCAAGAAAGTCACAATCATTTGATCCCGCAGATAAATTAGGGATTTAGTTTATTATTTATGGATATAATTAATTAGGTGATTCACCTTTTTAAATCATACATTAACTTATTATTAAAATAAATAATATTTTATTCATATTTATGTTTAGTGTACATTAAAACATCACTGAATATTAATACTTATTTCCATACTTGAATATTTTCCCGACCGTCTCACGTTAATTAAAGGGTGTTTGCCGCTCTAATGGCATGCGAGTGTTAATCACTTGTAGGGTATGGCTATCAAGACATACCCAGCACGTAATATTTGTGACTGAGAGGCAGTTGGCTGTCAATATGCACCGGCGCCTCCCCTTAATACGTAATTCCGCGCTACAGACAAACAATGGATCTAGAGATAGGAAAAACAGTTATTTTACGATATCAGTGAATACAGTGACTGTGATTTTAAAATATCGGTGATTTATACCAGTGATTTTTCACTGTTATTATTTAGCTGCTGTCCTAGTAGGCGCGTACAATCGAGTTTCGAGTATTTTTGAGTATGGAGTATTTCTGAGTACTGGGTATTTAATATTTACTCGAATAATCCCATGACATTCGGTTGTCGGTTGAAACTTGAAAGGAGAACTATTACTTGGAAGTTTGGCGGCTTGCAATGGAATTCGATACTTAAAGACTTAACATAAGCTCTTTCTGTCGGCACTCGGCAGTCGGCACTGACATTGACATTATTGACATACAGCTACCTAATCTCCGGGTTTCGTGTTGCCTGACTAATGTACAGTCAATACAAAAGTATGCGTTTTAAGAAGTTTAATACAATTGAAAAATAGAGAAATAAAATATGTTATTTAGTATTTTATAGTGAAATGTTATGTAATTTGGGCAAAATTAGTGGTCCAACAAACATTATGTTAAACTTGAATACCAATATTAACTTATTTTACGTACTATGAGAAACTCTTGTAATTGTGTAATTTATTTAGTGATCTATTTCACTACAATTAAAATTTATGTGAGATTAAAAATGAACATAACATAATGGTGATTTGTTTAGAAAACGTTTGGAAAGCAGGTCATATATTATATTATTGTAGTGTTATTTTATTTTAAATACCGTACATATATTAGTAGATGAGCTATACATCTATTAGAAGCAAATAAACCTATAAGATGCTAGAAAATATTTAATCAATTATTATATAAACACACTTTAGATTAGACTATAGGATGATGAGGATCATCAACGCATTGTAAATAATATAATAAGGTTTATTTCTATTTTTTCTATTTTGTTACTTATTTTAATTCATTATTTACGATTTTGGGGATAGGATCACCGAAAAAAAGAAATAATTTTTTTTCGTAGCCTACTTTTAAAAAGAATCCGAAATGTGATTTGCTTAGTAAGCTAAGCTTGCTTTTGAATTTTGCTCTTAACAACAAATGTTTTGTATTGAAAATGCATGTGAAGGAAACATTTAAACTATTAAAGTCATTTTTACGTAGCAATCTTATACTGTTTTTGATAAATGAGCTCTAAGAGATCAAGTGTTTTAAATAGAAATAACACGTAAAACATGCCAGTCAATAAGGTCGATTCTCAATTAGTTGGTAGAAAATAAAAAAATAAAAGAATAACAAAGGCCGTGAAGCGAGTATTTATTCGAGTGTCTAGAAAAAGAAGCAATACTAGCTCCGTAGCTCGAGTATTGCGAGTATTTCGAGTATTGTGAGTATTGTGAGTATTTCGAGTATGCGAGTATTGCGAGTATTGCGAGTATCTCCGATCACTGATATCTCAATCACCGATACTTTTGGGATCGAGTAACTGGGAGTATCAGTGATCAAATAGTATCGGTGAAAAAATCACAGTCAGTGATATATCGCCCATCTCTACTGACAGCTAACTTCTGACATTTGACAGCTTTAAAAAGTTACCAGACCAAATTACGTACCCCTACGCCAAACCAGATGATCTGAAAAAAACATGTGTTTAGCATCTGTCATTTTTGACAGTCAAACTTTAGGTATATATCGAAATTTTGACTGTCAGAAGTCAGCTGTGAGCTGTCAGTCAGCACCAAAGAAGCCATGGGGCTACTGTATCTAATCACCACAATTTCTTCGTTTATGTCACCTTCTACACCGTTCGGAATTCTTTAAACGACTCAGAAAGCTGAAAATGTGTTTACTTGACCAAGGTACAGAATCTAAATGAGCCTTGTTAGGTTGGTTTATATTATAATCATCCTCTCATAGACAGGCATAAAAACTAGTTCCATATAATCGTCTATTGTCCATTCAAGATAAATACCTACAAGTACCAATCCATCACTAGTCTATAATTGATAAATCCATTAATAACTTGTACACAAATATAATGAGTATTGTTATTGAAGGTAATTTAGCAACATTATTTTTCTAAGAACTGTAATCGATTTGTACTTAGGGCTTATGAAGGTTGAATTCAGATGAAGTGTACCCGCATTTGCGCGAAGGGAGAGTGGAAAACTTTTTTATCTCAGTATAACTTCGATCTCCCTGTCATCGGCAGTCTAATCTATTGCAAGAGTGATGCCTAAGACCTTGTGGCCACTGGAGCAGGTGATTCCCATGTTCACGTGTCATTTTACAACTAATGTAATTAAATTAATTGTAATAAAAATAATTCATGTGAGCTATCATAAATAACGGATTACACCCGTATTTACGAATTCAAGCTCCTTGACCTGAAGTAATTTTTAAATGTATTTAAATTAATTGTATCTGCTATATTTGGTCCTGTTTTTTACATGGGTTTATTTTTCGAGTGATACATTTTAACAATAGTTTGTATATCTTTAATTTAGGTGATTTTATCAGAAATTGTATGCCCGTGAACTAAATATAGATATAATTTAAATTAAGAATACTCCAAAATGTAACCAACTGTAATTCTCTCTCTGGTTGCAGATCTTGAAGCAACCTCGCTCTCAATCTGAAAGACATCTCACAGGTAAGCAATGTTTACCTTATTATCAGATTTATTGAGTTTTTATAAAATATTATTCTCTATTCATTTTATCTAATTTTATAATTAGATTATCCTACTTTTCTCGAAATCTACTTTGGTGACTTGTAATAGTTATTTAAGAGGTCTCTCAAATAATAGATACATATTAGCATGTGTAGTACATGTATATTTGCTTGTATAAAATATTATGTAGATAATTATTACATGTAATGTGGGCACATGGACATAGGCGTCAGTCTTGTCTGTTCCGTTTTGCCGATAATTGAGAAGTTCTAACTAGAATCAAGGCAAATCTACAAAGGTGTTTTCCCCCCTAAATGGTCTACAACTCCCTACACATAATATGTGGGTACATTTTCTCTAAATTCTACCTTCCTCGTCCCTATCTGATTATTGTAAATATGCAAATAGCGTGGACGGGTGTTAAGGCTCGGCGTGCGAAAAAAAAAAGGTTATCTTGACACTTGATCTACGATAAATTAAAAGTTTGTATCAATAGATTTAACTCACTGTCGATTTAATATATATATATATAACTATAGGAGCTATCTTCTTTGGTCTAAGGCGTCGCTCTTGCAATAGACTAGACTGCCGATGACCGGGAGATCGGGGTTCAAATCCCTGTCAGGTGTGCTGAGGGTAGTTTTTCCTAAGTGATTTTCCATTATCCCTCCACGCAAATTAGGGTTCACTCCCTCTAAACTCAACCTTCCTCATCCCTAGCTCATTAGTGTAATCATTGCATATAACATAAACAGATAATAAAGAGCGGTGCTAAGAAAAATGAAAATAGTATTTAAAAGTAAGGTGTTGCGAAAGTTCGATTTATGGCAGGGGGGAGGGGGGTATAAACATGGAACCTACCTTGTACAAATTTGTACACTACCAGCAGGGAAATAACCACGTTGTAAAACAAAAATACTGTTCATAACTTAGTGATAATGACACATAATATCAACCTGTCAGGCGGTTAATAATTCGACTAACATAAATTGTTACCACTACTTAATTGACCTTAACCACCCCCACTCCCACCCTCTTTTCCTTTCTTGAACCACTTACAATATGACCTATCTGTGTATTATGACATCATTTATACATGTATTTTATCCATCAATTATTGGACCTTTTTCACGTGAATTCAGTGCTAGTTTGGTTGAATTTTCAGTGGATGGGCCTAAAAAAATAGCCTTTATTGACCTAGCGAAGTTAAGGCGTTACTACTTGATTAAAGATTAAATAAAATACTCATTACATTTATTGGAAAAATAATCACATATTAATTTTAAAAAATAACAAGTATAATAAAAAATAAATCCTTTGCATGCTCGTTCATACACATATTCCATACTCAAATTATTTCAGGAATTCATTTTAGCTTATCTTATTGTATATGACAGTTAAAAAAATTCACATATTCATACGCCAAGTCCATCAATTTTCATCTGATAAATATTATTAATGCCATTAAATTACATTAATAATTTGATAAATTTTTATTAATGTCGACTAAAAAAATTCAGAAGGGCTTTTCCTAAAAAAAAAAAAGTATTGTAGTAGGGCCTTACCGAGCTTGATGGTACCTAGAGGGTAAGGGGTCTTCCTCCCTGAAAGTTTTAGTAACAAAATGTTTGTATACCTCCTCAAGACCTAAGCTAGTAGCCTCTTTTTAGAGTCATAAACAAATTCACCACATCTTCAACCACAGTTTATGTTTTTAAAAAAAAAATTTAATTTGCTTCAAGAAGGGTTTAATGTTAAAAATCCCAGGGGTTTGCTTTGTCTATTATTATTATTATTAGCACCGCGTCTTACTACCCGTTCGTGTTGTACGCACTTACACTAATGTGTAATGGTAGGGTGATTGTGAAATGAAATGAAGGACCTACAGTTTAACGTGGGATCCGAACCACGGTGGAGACCTGGCATTCCCCACATTCACAAGATGTCTTGTCAGAGGTGAAGGAAGGGTTTGGCAATCAGATAAATCTGTGCCGGGACCGAGGATTGAACCTCGGACCCCCAGCACCTTTGTCCAGTAGTTTAGCTATAAATTTCAATGTGTAAATAAGGGCAACTGTCAAAATTGATGTTATCTCTTAAATCCAATTAAACTGGCACATATCAACTTATATTTACAATTCTCTATTATGTGTTGAATAGAATACTCTTAACACAAACATGCAATATAACAAAATGTAATGGTACCTGACAAGTATAGAGTTGGTTTAAAATTAACTTTTTTTTTTACTAATGGTTCCCCCTCCCCCCATTTCTTTATCTAACAAACTGGTGTGTGTTGCGGTAACATACGGCGGATTATTCTGTCGATCCAGATCAAGGTTTTTTTTTCTCTTATTCGTAGCTATGTTTCCTTCTCGACAGATTTCACAACGCGTGGTTTTACGAGAGTCACATCGAGAGCGTCACGATCAAGGGTAGTCAAAGTTGGCACACCCTAATCTTTGTGTGTGTGTTTTTTCCTCGGTAATTATTATTACAAATTATATATTAGTATCAGCTACATGTTAAAAATAAATGATAGAATAATAGAAACATATTAAGAGAAAAAAAAATCAACAAAAGACATACGAAAAATAATAAATACGGCTACAGAAACATAATCTGTTCCGTGGATTTTAAACTCATTTTACAAAGATCTATTTGAAAATTATTATTATTATTATTATTATTATTATTATTATTATTATTATTAGCACCGCGTCTTACTACCCGTTTGGATTACAGTATATGCACTTACGCTAATGTGTAAAGGTAGGGTGATTGTGAGATGAAATGGAGGACCTACAGTCTAACGTGGAATCCGAACCATGGCGGAGGCCTGGCATTACCCACATTCACTATTTGAAAATAGTGTTTGCCTATAACACAATAAATATTGATATAAAAGAAATTAAAAGGTTTTTTCCCTTATCGAATGGTCCTACAACTATGCAATGATGCTATTTCGTATCTCAAAGTGTTGTGGTAATATGATCATAATTGGAAATTTCCGCTAGTGTAAAGTATCCTAAAAATAATTTTAATAGGAAAATTAAATGAACCATTTCGTTTGTAGTGTTAATCAGTGGCTGGGTAAGAATTTCAATCGAATTCGTTAGAACCGCTTTTGAGGGATTTGATTTTTTGATGTCTTCACTCTTAAGTAAACTAGCCTTAATTTTCAAGGTTATATAAATAATTCCAACCCCTCTAGGGAGTGGGAAAAGGTTTAATAAGGTTGCCTAAAATAATTTTATTGGCATTTTCATAGAGAAAGGATGGAAAAAACTAGATTTCAAATCTCATTTGGAAAATCACCCTCGGATACACTCGGCATGGATTCAAACCTCTATCTCCTCGTCAACAGTGATCAAGTGAAAAGCGAATCTAACGCCCTGGTCTGCTTTACCACTTTGTTAAGTTGGTTAATATTGTTATAATCAACCTGTCGTGGACAGGTTTAGAACCTGGCACTTTAATGAAAAACTAGCTATAATCGACACTAACCTTCTTAGCCAAAAAAATGATTGGATTGAATTTTAAAGAATTTTGCATCAGAATTCGCCTTTCATCAATATGGAAATATGGCGGATTCACCACTAGCATGGAACTCAAATGGCCTCGTAAACCAGCATTCTATCTTTCTTTTTCTTTCGGCGAATGTATAGTCTAAATATCATAATGGAAAACTACTTTCGTCCAACACCTTATCTCACTTGTAGTCAGTCTGTCAGTGTCTTCTGTAATAAGGGTCCCGGGATAAAATTCATCATTGGTGAATTGTCAGAGGGATGGACTGGTCGTGTATATTCTAAGTTAGGTCAGGCTATGTTGCAATTCGTGTGTTGATATAATCAGTGATTTCAAACATATCGCTGATCCAACTCTGCCAGTTTTAGTTTTGGCCATCACCCTGTCTTACTACCTGTTCAGGTTATACTCTAATATGAAAGGAAGGAGGAAGTAAGCATTTTAGAGCTAGCTTAATGTACCCGCATTTGCGTGGAAGGAGAGTGGAGAACCATTTAGGGGGGGGAGGGGAACCTCAGTGCACCCGACCGGGATTTGAAACCCGATCTTCCGGAAATCAGCACACCAATCCAACACGAGAGTGACGCCTTAGACCATTCCGCCACTGAGGCGGGTTTTTCGGTTTTATTCTATTGATTTTATCACATTAATGCAAATCTTTATATCCGTGACTTGACACAATCGGGACGGGAAGACTCATTTGCATATTTTGTTATTGTAAAATGTAGCAAGGGCGACTTGATGAATAAAATTGCACGTGCTGGATCAGCGGGATCCTTTTTCAAGTAGCTGTAGCTGTTCTGTCCGTGTTTTATAATGGAAAGACATCATACTAGCCGTCTCGAGATCAGCGTAATAACGGTATATGTACAGGGATTTTGTGTAATGAAGTATGGAATTTAGATTTTAAAAATTAGCACCTCGTCTTACTGCCCATTCGGCTCATATGTTTAGCCTATCTATATAAGTTAATAATTATGATAATGTGCTAGAACTGAGGAAGGTTGAATTTAGAGGAAGTGCACTCACATTGGCGTCGAGAAAAAACGGGGGGAAAACATTTAGAAAAAATCAGCTTCACTATAGCCGACCGGGATTCGAACCCCGATCTTCCTGTAACCGGCAGTCTAGTCAATTTCGATAGTGATGCAGCTACCGGAGCAGGTCACTATTGTAGCTATAGCTTATTAGATAGGGTCATAGTTTAATCCGTCATGTCAAGAGTAAATGGAGTTTAAGGTATTGTACAAATCTTTAACTCGTCTTTATTTGGATGAAGGTGACCTGGTGGTCTAGGAGTAAAGTGTTGGACTTCTGTGCTGGAGTCCGGGGTTCAATCCTTGGCTCCGGCACGGATTTATCTGATTACCAAACCCTTCCTTCACCTCTGACAATACTTGTATTAATCGAAACTTGTGAATGTGGAGAATGCCATGCCTCCACCGTGGTTCGGATTCCACGTTAAACTGTAGGTTCTCCATTTCATCTCATAATCACCCTACCATTGCACATTAGCGTAAGTGCGTATAACTCGAACGGGTAGTAAGACGCGGTGCTAATAATATTAATTATTATTATTTGGGTGAAGTTAAGGCCAGCGCCTTTTATTACACTTGAACCCGTAAAATGATACAACATGTTTGTACTTGTATGTATCTGTAGTAACATTTTGAACGGTAGTACAAGGCTATCATTACGTCACTCCGACTATACGACGATTCTCACATCACTTAGTGGATATAACTCTAGTTGCATCTGTATTTTTGACACCCTTGCTCAACTCCGTGTTTGCGTCTGGCAGGTTTTTATCGATTCGCACGATGCGGGCTTCAAAATGCCACACATGATTTATTTATTCCTGCAACGGACATTATGTCTGTTTTCCACATTTTATTTTGGAAAGGATACATTGGCACGTTTCGTTGGTGAACTTGGCTATGAAATTAAAGAGCATACCTTCAATAAATATTCAAACAAAATTATTGAATTGCCGCTTTTTTTTTAGGTAAAGTTGTTTTTGTTTTTCACTTCGTTATAGGCCTACACATAATTATTTATTATGTTAATGTGGTAGGAATTAATATGATAAAATATGAGGAATTGTATCTTCATTTGTGCGAAGGTAGTGTGATATAACCAGGGGAAATAATTGTGGACTTTTAAAATCTGCTCCATATTTTCGTGTCATCCTTAGGGGATCACCAAGACGGCACTCCAGAGATTTTTGTTTTTGTTTTTGCGCCATGCGTTACTCCCCGTTTGGGCTATTAGCATATTTACACTAATGGGGTAGAAAGGAGGAAGCTGGAATTTAGAGAAAATTTACTAGCGTCTACGTAGAAGGAGAGTCAGTAAACATTTAGTAAAAAAACATGAAAAACATCCCCATCGGCGGAGATTTAAATCCCGATCACCCCATCACCATACATTCAGTCTATTGTCTCAAACATTCGACCACCGACGTGGGTAGCACCGCAGTGGCTGATATTGAGATCACGATTCACGTAACATAACGTAAAAACTTGAGGGAAACACAAACAATGAATTTTGACTTTTGAAAACATTGTTCATAGATAAATTATAATTCAAACATGAATAGGCATTTATTTTTACAGGTTTTCTTCCGTTTAAAATTTTGCTTCCTATCACTTTTTTGTCGGTCACTTAGCCCACTCTTAACTGGATCCATCATTAAGTTTGCCTCTCGTGTCGACCACTTGACCCACCCTACCTTCTAAGTATTTGCTTACATTTTGTTGGCCGGTTTTCTGTCGACCACTTGACGCACTCTACCTTTCAAATATTTGCTTACATTTTGTCGACCACTTGACGCACTCCGCCTTCCAAGTATTTGTTTACTTTGTTTACATTTTGTTGGCCAGTTTTCTGTCGACCACTTGACGCACTCTACCTTTCAAATATTTGCTTACATTTTGTCGACCACTTGACGCACTCTACCTTTCAAATATTTGCTTACATTTTGTAGACCACTTGATCCAAACCGACTTTGCGTGTCGATCATTTTTCTGTCGATTACTTTCTCCTCTCCTGTCGACCAATTTTATTTTTTTGTCGATTTATTTACCGGCTCCCTCATATTTGAAGTTTTATATGCCATTTGACTGTAGAATTGACAGACTTATACTTTTAAGCATAATTCTGAACATATCTTTGTTCATCCTTATAAAACTTTATTTATTTTATTAATATCTAGACTTCAATCCTTCAGACGCAACTCAGGGAGTAGCAAAATGTTATCTGCCCCCTCTTCGGGACGCATATTGATATATACCATTAAAAAATAAAGTTAGATTGCTATAGGATCACCTTTTACAGATAAGGTCAATTTTTATTACTGTAAGATAAAACACAATGACCTCTTTTTTTAAACATCCATACAATTATTTTGGGGAAATCAAATTGCGTCCAGAAAATTGTTTTGGGGTCATTAGGAGTATAATGTAGGTATCGAGTAACGTCCTGCGACCACCACACCTACCCGTGGGAGGGGTACTGAGTTGGGTCCAGCGGCACCTCATCTATAAGCCATAAGCAAAAACATCACTAAGTGGATGCTAAGTGGACACTAGCGTGGGTCTGTTTACGTCATCATAGGTTAAAAGGTGGAGCGATTGTGTGCTCGGGACCACACTATCGGTCCACTAAGCATTCACTAACGTTCTTGCATACCGCCCTAAATCATTACTATAGCCATAGAGTCAGTCAGCCACTTCTCACCTACATAACCTATCGAACTCTATTACTGGATACTGGCTATCGTAGACTTTTAAAAGGGCGCTTATTCGGCATTAGGGTCTGTGCGGCCATACGAACGCACTAAGGGCTGTCGCTTCCATTTAGGCCAGGTGGGGTAGAAGATAATTCGGTGTGTGTGGAACTGGCTACAAAGTATTTCACGGATACAGAGGTTGGAACATTTTTGAAATTACTGTTTAGCTTATCCTTTTTGAACGCTGCTGAAGTTGGGAAATGTTTGGCGTTTGATTTGCTGTGTATTGCATACTTTTCATTGCATAACTTCGCACCAGAGGAAACGTTCATTTGATTGTCTACCAAATATACCATTTAGGAAAAAACAACAACAAATAAATGGTTACAAATTGATTCTAGAATTAATTACCTCGGGATTACCGTCGTTGAATGTTTACACTATTATTCAACGTAGGTAACCGTCAACTAATTAACCAATATTTGCCAAATTCGTGACGGTTTAGTTATAAAACATGTTACTTTATTATATAATTTTAACAGAGTTTCATAGTTTGCCAATAATTGATTTTTAAACCGTGTGCATGGCATTAATTCTTTTTTTAATTAGAACGTTTAACAATCAAGGTTTTTGGCTTAACCCGCCTCGGTGGCGTAGTTGGCAAATGCGCTTGTCGTGTTGAGCTCGACTGCTGAGGACGGGGAGATCGAGGTTCGAATCTTGGCCGGGTGAACTGGGGGTGGTTTTTCCTTAATGGTTTTCCACTCTCCCTCCACCCAAATGTGGGTTCACTTCCTCTAATTCAACCTTCCCCATTCCTAATCCATTAGAGTAATTAGTACTTAAAGCATATAAGCCGAACGGGTAGTAAGACGCGGTGCTAAATATTATTATTATTGGTTTATTTCCACTGTGTCTTACTAACCCTTCCGAGTTATACGCATTTTAACTAGTCTAATGAGGGAGACTTGTGTGGAGGGAGAGGGAGCAGGTATTAAAGAAAAACCAACTCGAGTAAACCCGACCGGGATTAAAACCCCGATCTCTTCGTCATCGGCAGTCAGTTTATTGCGAGAGTGACGCCTTAGACCTTGTGAATACTGAAGCAGACATTAAGAATAATTACCTTCCAGTCTGGTATTGCTAACCACAGGGTTATACAAACTTTTCTATTTAAAAAAAAACTCGCCTATAGGAGCCTCTATTTTATTTCCTACAAACATATTTCTTTTAAGAGCCCCAAACTCTCTGAGCCTCAAATTTACTCATAATCACGTTAAATGGAGAGGTTGTCTTGTATTTGTTAGCCTATAGTCGGACTACCATAGAAAATATATTAAATCTACTCCCATACATTCACACTCCAAAACCATGAGCTAAGCTGCTATATTATGTTTTTACAGATTGTGTCGATTTTAGAAAGTCCATAGTAAATATCGTAATATTTTATCAACGTCTAATTTTTGTAACTACATCTTTTATAAAGTTTTTCTTTTGTGAACCAACTCTACTTACTTTGACGTACATGTTTAGTGACGTAATTTCATGAGAGTTTGTCTAAAACTTTCCGCGATGCGTCTAACATGTGATGTATTGGGTGTTTTTTTTTTACTGAGCCGACCTATGTGTGTATGTGTATATGTGACCTTTACGGGGAACGCTATCCTCGGTGAGCTTATATTTTTAATGGTATTTCTGGTTGACTTTTAAATCCCATGTCTTCAGGCGATATCAACCTTGTGACGTAGGGAACTACGCTCCAACCAAAATGGGCTTTCACAAGGCCAGATTTGTCTTCATGGCTGAGAGTTTAGAGGGGGGGCTACAAGTCAAGGGGGCGCCAGTTTGATTCTGAAGGGTGACTAAAGAAATCTAGCATACATCAGATCATCCAGTTATTACATTTTCCTATCACAAGACATAGGACATTATTGTTGTACAAAATAAATGAGCACCTGCCTTAATCCAGGAAAAATTAAACTACGCAGGGCTCAAGTAGTGTTGAGTCTCAAAAACAAAGAAAATTCGTATAATGTGCGTACCTCATTCTTTAATTTTATTTTATTTACTAACTCTAACTTAGGAAACTCCAATCAAAGTGAATTTATTTTCCATAATATTTTTTTAATAGCTGATATTTAGATATTTAACTACAACTGTCACAAAATCATTTTAAAATGGGTTTTTGTACTTTTGGTTACTGTAACAATGTAGACTAAATTGGATGTATTAATATTTGACTTGTAAATAAAACTGATGACTTGTAAAATGTTCTAAAAGTCAAATTGTTCTCTTTATGAAACCCTTTTTACTATTTACAATTGTAAAATATTCACTTGTAAGGTATACATGATAAATTGTAGACTTGTAGTTTTATGAAACTGCCTTCTGAAGTAGTACAGGGCTCCCCAACCCTATGCCCGCGGGCGCCATGGCGGCCGCCGAGCATTCTGCGTCTGCCCTCCACTCTTTGACCACAACTGAAAATTTCTTGACTAATTATGTTTAATCTGTCACTTTTTCGACAAAAATCAAGTTTGTGCTAATCTCCAGCTATGGTGTTCTCAAGAAGTTGGGATTTGAAAGCCCCCCTCTTTCCAATCCCTCCCTCTCATTCTTCTTTCTTTGCCGGCTCATTTTCAAAGTGTATTTTATTACTCAGAGCTATCATCCTACTCACTAATACCACGCTAATACTTTCTGTTGCCTTTGTAAATATCTTGACATGGGTCCATCCAGCTTTGTTGTCTGAATAAACACAGAATAAACATAGATTTTAAAAATGTACCTAATCACCAAAATGTTGGTGAGTAGTTAAATTATTTCTTTGTGTATTTATTTTGGTTTTGTTAAAATCATTAATAAAGCAGATTTTTAAATTTATTGACATTGAATTTTGGTTTGGTGAAAATTGTTTCTGTTATTTTATATGCGAATAAAGAAATTAATTCAACTCATTTTTTTTAATAATATGTATTTTTATGTATGTTTTATTTGCATTATGAATTATGTTCGGCTATAAATGTAGTTGAAAAAGGGATTAATGCCCGCCGCACTACCGCTAGTTTTGAATGTGCTCTAAGGTACAAAAAGGTTGGGTACCTCTGAAGTAGTAAGACGCGGTAATAACAAACAGTGCTACGACTACTAGGTTGATAGAAACTTCACGTAGGCTGGTTGTAGTAGGTTGACTTAGTTTGTAAGTCGTGGGATGCTATACTCTGTTTAAAAAATACACGTTGAATACCACAATTAAAACGCATCATGTTTTCATTGGATATGAGTTCTGTTGACTCTCAAGTCTGAAATATATTTTACGGTCCTGGATCTATTCTAACCGGTATTTGAACAGGAACTTAGAGCTCTTAGATGTGACTGCTCAGAATCTGTAATGGATGGCAGCTAAACGCCCTCGGCTCCGGCCAAGACTTTGTTTGAAATATTCAAAACTTACAAACTCATTAAACCCCTTTCTCTTTCTTAGAATAAAATTAAAAACATTCTGAACGTGTCATTAAAATGATCAATGTTATTAATTTTAGTACTGATGAAATGCGATATTTATTTTCTAAAATAGAACCTGTCTATTATTTCCTTTAAAAAATAATAATTACATATCACTGGAACGGTAATGCTCCTTCATTTAAGCGACACTCACGGAAACATTTCTATTCAAACGCCGCTATTGAACGAGGTTCCATTGTCCCGGCAACCAATCACTGCCACTCTACATTCCCCGCTGTCTTTTGTTTCCATTAAATCCGGGTTACGGTTGAGTAACTTTATCCCCTCCGTGAGGTTGGTAATGTGCTCCTTGTTTTGTTGCGAACGTAACGGTCCTCACACCCAACATGGCAAATGTAGTGCAGCCCCCGATAACCCTCTCTGCCCTTCACACGGTTGGGAAATTGTTTAGAACTATTACACTGTAAAATATAAGCAATAATAATTATTTTTTTAGAAACAACGATAAACAAAACAAAGAACAATATAACCTGGTTATCATTCATCCGAATATTAATTTTTATTTTTTTTGAGAATAATTAAGAGGGGAAAAAACGGTTAAATTTAAACGCCGTGAATCAATCGAAAGTGTACCATCCGTTTCGGTGGTCACGTGGTCTAACGCGCTAATCTTGCAGTAGACTAGACTACCGATGACGGTGAGATCGAGGTTCAAATCTCGGTCAGGTGTACTGAGTTTTTTCCAAAATGGTTTTCCACTCTCCCTTCACGTAAATGCGTGTACACTTCCTCTAACCTTCCTAATTCCTAAAACCACTAGCGTAACTAGTACATATTAAGAATATAACCCGAACGGTTTGTTAAATGGGATGCTAAAAAAAGTGTTATTGAAAAAATAAGTATTTCTCGCACATGTGGTATCACGGTCTAAGGTGTCGTACTTTCAATACACTGATCTACCTTTGATGGGGATGTTGGGTGCTGTAATCTCGTCAGGGTGCACTAGGGGTAGTTTTCCACATGTTTCAAAATACCCTTACCACGTTAATGCAAGTGGATTTCCTCTAAGCCACATTCCTCATCCTTATCACTTATATTAATTAGATAATAGCCCTTGTGTTGAAGGACCCTTTTTTTTAAATCCTGCACCACATCTTACTAGCCATACAACGTGCATTGGTGGTCACGCGGACCAAAATACCTGATTCGCCGGTGACGGAAAGGTTTTGGTTTGAATCCAGACAGTTTGTATTGAGGATGGTGTTTCCAAAGTGGGTTTTCTTCTAAACTCAATCTTTATCATCCCTAGTCCAGTAAACAAAAATGGCTCTGGTCTTAAGCCCGGATGGGTAGTGGAAAAATGAATAGTAAAAACTACCCATCAGGGCTACTTGCATATTTACACTAATTGGGTAGGGCTGAAGGAGGTAAAATGTTAAAGTAAATGTACCCGCATTTGCTTGTAGAGAAACCACCTTCAAAACACTCAGCTGGGATTCGAACACCAGTCTCCCGTAAACGTTAAACAATACTAGACGAGGTTGACGCCTTAACCCGCTTTCCCAATAATACGGGTTTGAACGTGAGAAAAATAGATTATATAGTAACTTTTATCACCGGCGTGGTTGATGTACGCTTGCGCGCATGATGATGACGGCCAGGGTTTGATCCCCGATATGATGCACTGGGGATATTTCTTTTCGACACGCATAATTTCCCCGCCCTCCAAAGGGCTTCTGGTGGACTTAATTAATTAGAAATTACCTTCCTATCATGTTCCCTTAGTTTTGTCAGGCCGCTAAGAAAAGGGTAAAAATGATTTAAATCACACGTGGAAAACTACTCTCGATGCTCTCGGTTGGGATTCAAATCCCGACGTCGCCTTTGAGGGTGACCTTGTCCAATGCGAGTCTAGTGCCTGAGACCACTCAGCTGGTGGAGGGGGTTGGGGGGGGGGGCACTTTCTTCGTATTACTGGAAATTAGCGCTAAATTGCTGGCATATTTCACACGCAGTCAGTTTTAAAGATTGTCTCATATTTTAGGTTAGATAAATCCCATCTCTCCGCGAGATAATCGACCACGTTTCTTCCGCAATTACCTCGATGAGAGTAATTATATTACCCGACAACTTCCATTACCAAAATAGGGCTCACTAATAGCTATATTCTGTGGCTAGCTTCCATTATACTTAGCTCTTCATCATCATCATCTATCCTCGCTCTTTTTTCCCCTTAGAAAGTAATTTATTCATGTTTTTTGTCATCTTTCAATCCTTCGTTTTGCCTTTCTTCTTCTTTTTGTTTCTTCTAGATTGTATCCTCTTCCAATTCCGACCATATTTCTCTGCGATGGTGTAATGAACTGACAGTATAGTCACTCAGCTGATAGCAATATTAATGACCAATTAGCGAGCGAGACGACACCGTTTGCCTTCTGTGTCGTCAGTCTTGAGACGATCATCTGGGCCTAGGAAGACGTGTAACTTGCCGGTGTTTCGGAAACGTGACCCGTTCATCTTCAAACTTGCGCTTGAGTTTCACACCAAACCTAATAAGTGGGACATTTGAAAACATCTTGTTTTTAATAAGGTTTTCAATTACTTTCTATAAGAGACTTACTTAAAAATAATTATAATATTATTGTTGCTTTTTTATTGGTCCATCTTACTACTAGGCCGGACTATACACATTTAATTTGTCCACACTGAGGGGTTATGGAAGGGGAAGGTACGAATTTAAAAGGACTCTATAGCTCATTTAGGGTTGGAGGGGCTGATAAGTGGCAACTTGCAGGATGATCTTTATTGCAAACGTTGGCTGAATGTATCTAATGTCAACCTCGGAAATAATTTTTATTTTCTTGGTAGGCCTAATACGGTCGCCTCTGTGGTATAGTGGTCAGAGTTCATGGCTTTAGACCCAGAGTTCACGGGTTCGATCCCTGGCGCTTCCAGATTTTTCTGTGAAGCAGTGGGTCTGAAACAAGGTCCTTTCAACCCCGCGAGAACAAATGAGGTGCTACTTGGTTGGCTCCGGCCTAGAAAAGGGAGAGTAATGGCCGGAGGGTTCGTTGTGCTGACCACCTGACACCCTTTATCCGCAGAGGTTGGCACTGTCTTCGTCAACAAATAGCTTCAGCTTTGTTGGTATGGCTTGATTATGGGTTGACGTCACGGAGTCCCTTGTAATATTATATTTTCAATAGGAAGTGTTATCAAACAATTATAATAATACTTCCAGCCAATGTTTGCAATAAATAACCTTCAACTTGTTGTCACCTAGCTACACTCCTATCGTAGATGAGCTATAGACTAGACCAGCGGTTGTCATATAGACAATTATATCTAGACACAGAATTTTCAAAAATTAGTTTATTAATACTAATACACTACCCATAAGTTTTCTTCAGGAAAAAATAAAACCACAACATTTTGATAATAATATGAAACACTATTTAGATGTAAGATTTAAACAAAATTGTTAGAACCATTCATACATACAGAAACAAGATCAGATTTTCACAAAACATTCATTAGGTAATTTCGCAGTATTGAAGTGCCAAATACACCATTTAAACATTCTGTGTTTTGTCTGATTGGGTCATGTGAACTATTTTTATGTAAATAAGTCCGAGCCCTCCTTTTTACCATAAATATAGACTAAAGAAGAGCCAGTAACAGTTAAGTTTTTATCTGATCGTGTCAAGCAAACTCTCTTTACGTAGGTAATTTCAAGCCCTTTCTTTTACAAAGGGGAGTTTTATATGGAAAATCAATATTTTAAAAGTTATTTTGATTGTTTGTGAGGTGTATGGCAATTTTGTAGTATTCAAGTGCAAGAAACACCATTTAATTTTTATTTTTTTCTGATTATATCATGTGAACATTTTTTATGTAAGTAAGTCCGAACCCTTCCTTTTACCATATACGTTGACTATAGAAGGTCCAGGGACAACTATAGTTTTCATCCAATCGTGTCATGTGAACTCTCTTTAAGTAGGTAATTCCGAGCCCTTCCTTTTACCAAGAGGGGCTTTATATGAACAATCAACATTTTTAGAGCTATCTTGATGTTTCTAGACCACCATATAGTGAATTATTCCTAAAAAAAAATATTTACACCTTACCGCCCCAACAATTTTCGTAGTTTGTAGTACCACCTAGGTATAGATATATATTTACTGTATCGGTACATTTTTTATGGTGCCCAGGGATATAAAAAAGACTGAGCGGCTGCATCGGCTGTCTGGGCTAGAATCAGTGTGGCCACCCTTCCAATCACTGTTTAAATCTGTTTTACTTTTGATTAGACTCTGTCGTAATATATTTCTAAGATTTTTACGACTTTAATTTTTTTTTTTAACTAGTGGTATGCGTGCCACAGTTAGGGAACCTCTAGACTAGACGATCTTGATAGTTAGCCCATCGATGTGGCCTACTAATCAGTAAATTTATGTAGTTTAGTGTAACTAGAGTTTTAGAAAGTTAATCATAATATAATAATGAAGTGTGTACATTCTAACAACCTATGATGCATCTTATATACAATTTCTTACGTCATAAAAACAAAGTTAATTTTCATTTGTGCATCGTGACTTACTACCTAGCCTAACCTATACGCATATTTCACTAATTGGTTAGGGAGGATGATGGTATAATTGAAAGGAAATGTACTCGCGTTTGCGTGAGGCAAAGTTGAAAATCATTAGGGAAAAGACCCATTCATATAGCGATTTGAACCCCGATCTCCCTGTCATCGGTGATCCAGTCTAATGTGAAAGTGATGCCTTAAACCAGTGGTTTTCGTCCTGTGGTACGCGTAGCCTGAAAGAACGCAGCATTTTTATTAGGCGTACGCAAACTAAATTTAGTAATAGCGGCATTTTTATTTATTTTTGTTCCTAGTTAACCTAATTTTAACTTAATATGAATAACATCTTTGTTATTTAAAACAAGGCCAGGGCTATATCTAGTTATTTAATTTATGCATTCTCATCAATTTTTTTTATCATCTTCACTGTGTTCTATCTCTTTTTTTTTATGAGTATGCTGCTAATAAATTTCGTATAAATGACAATTGGAGTTTAAGTTTTTACTGAACTATAATATATGTATTGATATTTATAAACTAACATGTACAATACATAATTAATTATGGACCCGCTTCTGTGGCTGAGTGGTCTAAGGCGCTACACTCGCAGTAGACTAAACTGCTGATGACTGGAAGATCGAGGTTCGAACCTCGGTTCAGTTGTACTACGGGAGGTTCTTACCAAAATGGTTTTTCACTTTCCTTCCATGTAGATGTGGGTACACCTCTTATAAATATAACCTTCCTAATCCCTAAAACCATTAGCGTAATTAGTACATAAGTGTAGAACCAGAACGGGTAGTAAGACATGATGTTAAAAAAAATTAATTAGGATTTAAGAAATGTTTTAATCAATATAAGTTGAGTAATTAATTATAAAACGGTATTACATGTAAGGAGAAAGGTTAATTAACATGTTTAACTGTTGGGGGACTTAAGAAAAGGGTTTATATATCCTATGGGGAGCAACAGAAGAAAGATTGAAAACTACAGATCACTTAAGTTGGCCCCCAAAACGGTGGTACATTTAAATTTGAATTTTGATGGGGTGGGGGGGCCAACTTAAGTGATCTGAAAACTACTCTATTAGACCATGCTACCATCGAAACGGGTTCGAGGCAAGCTAACCTATCTATAATGATGTATTGTCCTAAAATAACTTGTTTGCCATATTTAATAAAATATATTTTTATATGCAAATATTTTAGAATTATAAATCGTATTCTTTGATTTTTAATTACGATTGGACTTTTAGAAAATACATTTTTTTTTTTGCGATCAACTTTGATAAAATTTTATCGATAGCCTGGTGGCCTAGAGGTAAGCTTTCGGACTTCTGTGTTGTTGGTTCGGGATTAAATCCTCGGTCCGGGCGCAGATTTATCTGATTGGAAAACCCTTCCTTCACCTCTGACAAGACGTGTATTAATCACAACTTGTGAATGTGTGGAATTCCAGGCCTCTACCGTGGTTCGGATTCCACGTTAAACTGTAGGTCCTCCTTTTCATCTCACAATCACTCTACCATTACACATTAGCGTAAGTGCGAACAACCAGAATGTTATTTCAAAATATGATTCACGTCAAAATGGAGCTCCCTATAGTATTAAAAACTTTTTTATTTAAAATAATCATGATAAGTTCAAATGATCAAATTTACAACGACGTTTCACGCGAAATTTTGAAGTTCTGAGATCAAAGTAAATGTATAGACACACAAATCTAGTTTTTCTAAAAAAAAACTTATTTTTTTAACAGGCTCAGAACGTAAAATCCTAAGATAATTAATGATTGTTTTAATGGCTTTGAAGGTTCAAAACTAACCCTCCCATAATACATATTGCAATTTAAGGATATTTCCCTTCAAGTAGAGTGGAACCCTTAAGATATTGACATCAGCACGAAGGCTACATTTTTCTCTCCGAACGTTTTAATGTCATTAACGTCTCCCAAATGAATTAAGTCACCAAGTTTTTTTCGTGGGATTTAAATACCTAAACGTGCTATAAATATCGGTAGTTAGGCCCTATTACTTTGTAAGCGTTAATGGCATCTATTTCCTGAAACAAATCAGTACCAGAACACGACTAGCGCACTAACATACCAGGGGCGTTGCACAAAAAATATTGGGGGGAGGGGGGGCGAAGGGGGTAAACCAGTGTTTTTCCCAACTCTAAATAAGCATTTCGAAATTAGACAAATTCCCAAGTGGCAAAGGAGAGTACTAGGGCAATGTTTAAAACTGGTGGGCGGGAGGTTGTAGGCTCCCAGAAAAATTTTGAGTGATAATCTAGCCCTGAACCGTGGTTTTAGGCAACTGTATTTTTAAAAAGATTGGTTGATCTTGGATTTTTAAAGCTACAAGGCTCTTTCAGTGCATAAGGAAATAACTTGAACTATCATTTATTTCAGTTTACTTGAATCTTAGCTAAATATCCAATTAAGTTTAAATATATTTATTTAGATTTGCAGATATCGTTTTAATCGTGTGTTTTTAGATCAAAAAATATAACTGACTTTATTACATCAGTTCCCAACATTTTGTAGTTTATGACTACAATTTTTCTCTCTGCGGCCATCGTGACCCTTTTACAACTTAAAAGCGTTCAAATTTTAGTTTTTGGTTTTTTTCCCCGCTGTATATTGCTACCAGCCCGGACTATCTTCAGTTAGTTACACCAAATGGATGGGTAAAATTTAGAGGAAATGTATTGTTATTTGTGTGTAGGGATATTAGGATAAACTACCCCTCGCCAGAATTAAAATCCTTACTTCCCCTTCACAAACAAAACAAAAGAGCGTGACATTAAACCCTCATGTCCACCATTGTTTGCTTTAATTATTATAAATTGCTTATATTAATTATTATATGCGACCAATATGTAGTGAAATAGAATCAACAAGCCTGGGGTTGGGGGATTATTTTATATTATGCTAGCAGCATTACAAGGCTGCCACAGTAAACAAGTCAGCAAGAAGCTACCAGAATGGAATAGCCTAAAGGAACATAACTTGGTAGTTTTACCGCATTAACAACTTACATTTCTATTAAAATTTCGTATATTCCTATAGTCATTAAAATCTTTCAAAAAGTAAATATAAAGCTAAAACCTCTATTGTGACCCCACCCAGAACACGCCACGACCCCCAGGTTGGAAACCGCTGCTTTATTAGAACACACTTGGAAGCAATACAGTAATCTCCCTGAGATGTAGAACTCGCTCGTCACTTTATCAAAAAATTAGCAATTTGGCCAGGTTTATCCAAAAACATTTTCAACTGTAAAATAAAGCAATAAAAATTGGAATTTATCGATATTTCTACAGTATTTTGTTACATGTCTACCACTTTCCTGCTTCATAAACTCGTGGAAGTTGCCCTAAAATGTTAATACTGGTACGTGATTAAACATAACTTATTGTTATCTAGCGCGTACGAGTGATTGGGCTTTCCCTAACGTTTTATGAAATAAATGATGGCAAATTCATCACCAATCTAAACAACATGGTTATATGAAATAGCATGCAAATCGAACACTAAATAACAAATTAAAAAATGTACCCCAAATTTGAAAATGTTAAAGGGTGAATAAAAAAACTTAGATTTAGTCTACTTGATTAAAGCTTTCTACAATCTACTACAGAAGAATCTCTTTTCAATGTTTGACGATTTTTGAAGTTGGGATTTTTTGTAGAGTAAGGATCAACAGTCGGTAAATTTTAAATTTGTCTGTACAAGTCTGTGGTTGAGGACTTTCATAATAGAAAGTAATAGGGTACAGATTAAACCTAGAATTTCTCAATTCCAGATCTTGAATCTCACAAAATTCCCAACTTTCAAGCTTTTAATATTCTGAAAATTGAAATATTACACCTGGATATGGGAATCGAACCCGGGACCTTTGGCTTAGTACGCCTGGGTTCGATTCCCGTGTCCAGGTGTCATTTTTCAATTTTCAGAATATGATATCTAGATGGAGTAATCCACATTAAAATCCATAAATAATAGCTTTGGCTATTTGATTTTTAAGCTTTTAGCCAAGTTTGGGAAGGGGGGCACCCCCAACGCGACACCCCTGAACATAACTCTATATCATGCACTCAATATTTTGACCCTGCATAATTAATCACTGGAAATACCCAATTTCACCAATAATAATTTTTTCGACTGTGCCAAGAATCGTACCTGGGACCATAACTCGGTAGATGTAAGAGTTACTAAGTTAAGGTGTCAGACGAAGGGATATAACTCCGTCATGGAACGTGAGGGGTCTGTAGTTCACAACATTCAGGAGGTAGGTTTAAGTTAGCATTTAATGGTACCGATGTTTCGGATGCTCAGCTTTAGAATTGTAGGTAGAGATGTGAGAAGAAAAATTTTCCCTTTTTTTTCCGGAAAATTTTCCAAATAGGAGAATTTTCAATTATTATTTCTGTAAAATGATTTCAACTGATGAAGTGGAACTAATGTAATCTAGATATAGATATCCCGAATGTCCTCGTTCATACTTAAGATTAATTTCTCCTAAGGGCGTTAACACCAGAAACATCCTCAAACGAACTTTGGCGGCCGTATGGTCTAACGCACTGCTCTCGTAATAGACTAGACTGCCGATGAAAGGGAGATCGGTTTTCGATTCTGGTCGGGTGCACTGAGGGCGGTTTTTCCTAAATAGTTTTTCACTCTCACGGATGCAATTCCTCTAAATTCAACCTTCCCCATCCCTAACACATTAGCGTAATTAGTACATAAGCTTATAACCTGAACAGGTAGTAAGACACTGTGCTAAAATAAAGTAGTAAATAAACAAATGAATACGAGCCTTTGTAGGCCCGTTATGTTCATAAATCATACTTAAATTTTTATCATCAATAGTTTAATCAAAAGGTTGGCCTGACATTTTTCCCTCCCCTTATCCTCCGTGCTTTGTAACTACCCCTCCCCCACCTCACCCCTGCGCCCTCTTATGATAACCCACTCGTCTCTTAACACACTATATTTTGAAGTATAATAGGCTCTACCTCGACATTTAACCCCTCCACCGCAAACTGCCACTGCGGAAAACTTTCCTATTCAAAATTTATCGTAAAATGTTCATCTTCACTTGTAGGTGCGTAGCTTTGAAAAGGGTGGAGGGGTGTTTGTGGGGGAGGCCTCGTATTCAAAGACAGACGCGCAGGTGGCGGTATAGTAGCTCCACTTTACCCGTAACCTTTGTAACAAACACTACCTCCACGTTGATTGGGTTACGTCGACGCCACAGTCTTGGGGGGTCGAAGGGTGCTATAGTGGGGCGCGATCCCTTCCTCCCTCCACCCTTACACCCTTCTATCCACCAGACCACCTTCCCGCATTCATACAAGGCTTCCGTCCGTCGGATTCATAAACCCGTATTACTTATTGTACCACATGTAAGTTCAACATACTATATTAGTTGCATCGGTGGTCGCATGAATTAACGCGTCATTTTCGTCTTTGGCTGGATTGCTAGTGACGCGGAGATCGGGGTTCGAATCCAGACCAGGAGTACTGAGGTAGTTTTTATTAAATGGGTTTTCAGTCTCCTTCCATGTGAATGTGGGTATATGTCCTTTAAAATTCTTCCTTCTTCATCTGTATTCCATTAACGTAAGTAACTAGTGTATGTGTTTACTTCAAACTGTACTAAAACGTGGTAATATATACATACATACATAAAATTGTATCGCAGCAATCGACCGTATATATATCAAATTATTAAGTATCTAGGTGCTAGAGATGGACGTGTCCTTGATATCTACTAATTAGATAACAAAAAAAGTGTACTATGATTTTAAACAAAAGTTTCCCAATAGGTTGGAGTTGGGACACACCCTGGTGTTGAGAAAACTGATAATTTTTAATTTTTCAATTAATGTTATTGATTATAGATTGTCAATAACATATGCTTATAATATACATTAATGTTCATTCAACAAGGTATAAAGTTTAAATGTATTAATTTATTATTACTAATCGAAAGGGACTTAATGTTTCCTTTTTTCATAGAATCACCCATCATCAACAAGAAAGTTGAGATAATTTTAAGATTGGTTTAAATAATTGCAAACAAATTATCCCACACTCCAGCATACACTTATCCCCCAACCCACCATTTAACGGCTTTATTCGTATATGTAATAGTCCGACATCTTAGCTCAGTCAGTATTGTGTCTCTCTACTGAGCTAAGGGTCCAGGGTTCTATTCCCGGCATGGCCAAAAATTTATCACTGATGTGAATATGGGTTTACCCTTTCACATTGATAAATTGACAATCTGGATGTTGTGCCTGCCCTAGTATTAAGTTAGATAAAAAGAGTAAGAAGCTATGACAGTCCTAGAAAGCCGGTAGTGGAAAATATATAACTAGAATAATAAACTGATCGTTGTCACAGGATGACAGTAATGGATGTAAAAGTTCGTATTTTATGTAACAGACTAATAGGCTATAAGTGCTACCTCCTCAAGCAAGTCCTTTTATCTATTTAATAGGCCGCGGAAAATGTTCCTGTTGGGAATATCCATATCTAGTGTGCACCCACTGGAATCGAACCATTGTCGCCCTAGACTGGTGGTACTGGAGCACATTTCGTCCGAACTCTCAGCTACTCTCGGAACACAAGACGGGGTCGGTCACGCTCTGACATCATGATGTTCCAGTTTTACACCTCGACACACTTCATCATCTGATAAAACAATAAACTCGCTCCGATTATTTTTAAACTTTTAGTCGTGACTTCAGAGGGCGGACAGTCGGTCAGCTATCTCGACGTAGTTTCGACCAACATCTGGTAACCTCCAAAGTTTGTTTGATGTACTATCCC
>CABEEJ010000440.1:132066-149912 GCA_901482245.1 Timema douglasi
CCCCCCTATACCCCGTTTCGACACTCCTACTCACATCTTAAGTAAAAACACATTTCCTGATTCTCTTTGAACTGACTGTAAGCGGTGCGTGTACACTTGTTGGTGATTTATGTACGTCTGTGTCACGCTCGGTAACTTTAAGGTGGGAGTCTGGGAGACGATAGAAAAGTTCAGCGTTTTTCCAATTTTTTGTAGAAAAAACTTATTTTTGCCAAAATAAATCAAATATCGCTCCAGTAGAACCACAGAGTTTAATTTTCTTCACTTGGTGGTATCAAAAGTTCTTGATTATCAATTATGAGCATATCGACATTAGATGAGAAACTTTTTAAACGAAGGGAAAAAGTTGTCATTACTTTTTGGACACCCTTGACAGATATTTAACAACTGTTGATGTCACCATGTGAAGAAAATTAAACTATAATATGTTTCTACTGGAGCAATATTTGATTTATTTTCACCAAGAAAATATTTCGATATAAAGACTCCAAAGACACAGACCTTTTCTCGCGTCCTCTACACTCCCGCCTTAAGCGTACCTCGAACTATGTGTTGGCACGTCCCATTGGTTAATTGGTTCAAGTGGTCGACCATATGACTCTGGTTGGATTCCGGATTGTGGTGACTGATATATATTTGCTGCTGTCCAATCAGTTTCTTTAGAAGCGCTAGAGTTAATGAACTACTTTCATACCCTCTTCAGTGGCAGCATGGTCTAAGGCGTCACTCTTGCAGTTGACTAAACTGCCAATGATGGGAAGATCGAGGTCCGAACCTTGGTCGGATGTACTGAGAGAGTTTTTTTTTTCAAAATAGTTGTTCACTCTCCCTCAATACAAATGCGGGTACATTTTCCTAAATATAACCTTGCGAATTCCAAAAGTTACTAGCACAATTAGCACATAAGCGTATAATCCGAACAGGTAGCTAGACGCGGTGTTAAAAAAAACACATACTACCTTCATATAGCCTCAATTGCAGCTTTCACATTTGATGGGTATATTATCAATGTATATAACCTAACAATAATAGTTTAGTAATATGTTATCAATGTTGACAGCAAAAAAAAAATGTAGTTAACCTTTCGTACAATCGGTTAAGTTAGTTTGTAAATCGCATTATGATATTAATTAGATCAAAAAATGCATGTTAAATAAAACTAAAGAAAAAACAGGTTAGATCAAAATGTTTGTAAGTGCTCACAGATTATACTAAATGCCCCACACTTCAGCTCAGCCGATAAAGCGTCTGTCTTTTGATCGATTGGTCAAGGGTTTGATTTCCAGCATGTTCGCAAGTTTATAATGTGTAAATTGGTCTGGGGACTTGATGATATGGTTTATTACTACAAGGAGGTCCATACAAAAAGGTAACCTAATGTTTGGGTATGATAATGTAACTTTGTTTTGTTTTAAGAACAGGGCAACATTGTTTATGTGTGTACTTATTGAATTTGTTGTCACTAATGGTTGTCGTCATGTGGAATACATAAGTGTAAACGCTTAGTCACTGCTGCCCTATTATTAAATAAACAAAACTACGTACCACACACTGATATTCGGTTATCTTTTTTTCTGTCCCACCCTGTATTAGTTTAGTTTGTACATCATGCTAAGCTTAGAAAGTGCACATTCAATACCCCGATTAAAATAAATAGTAAATATTCTGTGGTTTGTGGTCAGGGTCGAACCCACAATCTCTTATCCTGGAAACTATATGCGTGACGATTCGTTGTTTTGGCTTACCGCCAGGATCGCTCTTGTAGGACCTTCGCTAAAGATGTCTACAGCTGTCATGAAGGAAAATATTATCTTACCTTAATTCAAACACACTGAAAATAGCTACCCAAACACTGTTAACAGTGTTGTCTGAAGAGGCGGCTGTTGCATCTGCTGACAAAACTAATCACTCCACTCTCGGGAAAATTTGTAAACTTGGAGAACGCTTCCTCTTCGATACAGCCCCTTGGCTGAATTGGTGAGAGGGGCCGACCACTACGCCATGTGGCTGGTTAGACAAACAATGAAGCATACATAATAATATAACATGTAATAATATAATTACTTAATAAAACAATAACTAAATAATTATTATAAATGTAAGTGGATGTTAATAACCGGTAGACCTGGCGGTCTAGGGGTAAGGTGTCAGACTTCTATGCTGGCGGCCGGGGTTCGATCCTCGGTCCCGGCAAAGATTTATCTGATTACCAAACCCTTCCTTCACCTCTGACAAGACATCTTGTGAATTTGGGGAATGCCAGGCCTCCACCGTGGTTCGGATTCCACGTTAAACTGTAGGTCCTTCATTTTATCTCACAATCACCCTACCATTACACATTAGCGTAAGTGCGTATAACCCGAACGGGTAGTAAGACGCGGTGCTAATAATAATAATAATTACGTTGATATGTTATACATTAGAAATATAGTACTTATATGAAATACACTTGAATTTGCACGGAGGAAGAAAATCAGGGACAGCGCAAGGTTATAATGTGCCATAGGCTAGACAAGAGGTTAGCGCCCCAATTGAATTATATATCTTATAAATAAACCGCACACCTTCTGCCTAACTTTAAATAATTTCATTTTCCTTTATTATACTGCTGACCAACAGTCACGAGGTCTATAAAAGGCAAGCACTATTTTTTTAATCGTATGGTTCATTTGACCGCGAGGGACTTTGACGCCCAGGTTTGGTCGCCTTATGCGTAGATTATTAGTCACTCTGTCGGCACAAAACGTTGTCCAGGGTACACCAAAGGAGATTGTACACACGTCGTGCCCGTAATGAGATGATGTGATGATAGTTATTATGAAGATGGGAAGTCAGTGGTAGTTTTAACTGAACCATAATTTGGATCTACCATCCAAAATAAGAGGGTTCAAAACTTCAAAAAAGAAAAAAATAGAAAATAAGAACAATCGAAAGAGTGGGCTGGGTGAGTGAACTGGTTATACCCGCTGGGTAAGCTAAATGACACCCAGCGCGCGCAATTTGGGATAGATGTGGGCAAGTGCTCACGGCTGTCCTCAGCGATCGATAAACACAGCCCAGAAGTATACCCTTATTGTGATTACTTCACAAGAATCAATTCAACTTAAAATAACCGAAGGATGATACTAGTATAAAGAGAAGGAACGAATATCACCGCCAATAGTAATTTATTATAATTACCCAAAAAAGGTTGGCAACAATGGATACAAGTATATTAACAGTTATACAAAATGCAACTTCTTTATAACATTTTCTTTTGGCGTCTTTATACCACTAGCGCTAGCTTTAAGAGCAACCTTCATCTCTCGCTACAAGAAATAACAATTAGGCATGAAGGCTAATACCCTATTATAATCTCAACCTAAGAATTAAACGTTAACATCAACAATTACTAACACCTAGTCAATATGCATTATTTATATCATTTTACCAGCCCCGAAAGAATGGGGAAGATATACAATTAAACCCTAGCTTATTTGTGTGAGCTGAGGCAAATATTAGATAACAACTTTGCTTTTAATTGGCCAACAACTCCCATTAGTCCTCATAACTCGGTTGCTATGGCAACTTCCCATCTAAACATATCACGCGCTGAAGGCGCCCAGCTATATATGTTCGGAGGTGAACATCCATATATTAACCTTACTAAAACTATCCTAACACAGTAAAAATTACATATAAACCTAGCAAGGTTTTATTAAGTTAAAGTCAACAGGCGATGTTGACGAATGACATAATTTATAATATATTTTAGTCTAATGCCAAATTTACCTATCTTTGATAAACAATTAAACAGAGTAAGGTTTTAAGGAACGAGTCCATTCAAATTAAAGCGCTAAACCTAACATGATAAATAGAGATAAAAATAGGAAACCACTAACTATAACTAATACACAATTTAAATTTGATACGCCCAAAATATAAAGTCCAAAGTGTCAGGCATCCCAACCCATTTATCTTTAACATTAATACGACGGTAAAATAGTAAACCATACACAAAAATATCCCAATAGTTAGAGAAAAGTCTCAAGTCCAGATATGTTATGCATTCAGCCAAGAGTAAAGTTTTTGTTTATACGCAGACATAGCTTGAAATGTCAATTAAAGCAAGTTTAAAACTTTTAAGATATTTCCAAGTAATACTAATCGAAGTGCCTAAAAGGAATTTTGAAAAGTCAGACATTTAACCCAAAAGGAATTTAGCTTACATTGTAGTTCGTCGCCATCACCAATTCAAGCGACCTTCACCGCCAGCCCAAGAGTGGCTCACAATTCACAGGGTTGATCTTTTATACGCACAAAACACAGCTTGCATCACATGGTGAGTAGGGGGGGCCAAAGAACGTAGATAGGGTGGAGAAGCTTCTAGAGTCCACTCGTAGCCAGTAGATTCTCGCTCGTAAACTCGGTGGAGTGTTACTTCTTTTCTTCTTATGGTCTTTGGACGAGTAGAATTGGCGTGAAGTTTTTTAGCGGGCACGCCTCAGTATTCGAAGGAAGGTCGTGATGTTCGGATGTGTGATGATAGGTGGCTGCAGTGTTTACCTGGGAATGGCCGTGGACGTCTTGGTAGAATTGGGTAAGTTTGCAGTATATTGTAATATTAGCTAGCGGCTAATGTTACATAACCTAACTTAAGTCTAATTACCCAAACCCTTGTGACCATTGGGAGCATTCCCTTAAAGGGAGAAATACCCAAAGTACCAACCTGGAATCAAACCAGAGATCCTAAGCTCTTAGCCAGGTGCACCGACCACTACACCATGGGGCCGGTTAGACAAACAATGAAGCATACATAATGATATAACATGTAAGAATATAATTACTTAATAAAACAATAACTAAATAATTATTATAAATGTAAGTGGATGTTAATAACCGGTACAATGAGAACAGTAACTAAAAATAATAAATATTGTGACTATTTAAATAAAACTTAATAAAGAAAAATTATGTAGAACATGAAGCTAAGCGTATTATTGATAGGAGAGTTCCTTAAATAACTCTGAGTTCAACTTTTATTTCGTAATATAAGTCAAATTTGTCAAATCTAGCGTTTGCGCTATGGATAGAAAGGCCAAGAGGGCCGAAGGCCTATCAATTTTTCCGGGAAAGGTATTTTTCGCATACCCTCCAGGGTTCTTTTACATACTAGCCATAATCGGCGTGGAACCGACGGCTTTATTATCCTCCGAAATAAGTTTTGCAACGGATTTTTATCGCTAAAGATAATTCCGTCGACCCCGGTTGGGTTTGAACCCACGAACACCGGGTCTTGAGGGGAGCACTTTATCCCAAGAACACCTAGGTCGACTTATCATAGCAGCAACAAATATACGTTGAACGTTTTAAACTGAGAGAGTTCGTTAAGGGGATAAAATTCGAATAATAAAGCGGTTGAATTATACTGAGGGTGGTTTTTCCTACCTACACGTAAATATGGGCACACTTCTTGTAAATTAAACATTCCTCATCCTTAACACATAGCGTAGCTCTGATTAGTACATAATATACGTATAACTCATACGTGTAGTATAGTGAGATACAGAAT
This sequence comes from Timema douglasi, assembly GCA_901482245.1. NCBI lineage: Eukaryota > Metazoa > Arthropoda > Insecta > Phasmatodea > Timematidae > Timema > Timema douglasi. Next base: position 137,618 of record CABEEJ010000440.1, read on the forward strand.
AAAAATGTATTATCGGCATATACTAGTAAAATGCATACTTTTTTGTTTGAAAACCCTGGAAAATTGAGTGAATTTCAGAATTAACCTGCTTAACCACTCAGATGAACAATAAGTTAATACTCTCTCGGTGGTTGTATCTGCTTGGTTTGTTTGAGCCCGTGAGTGTCTGAATATTTCCTATCATCTCTGTCCTCACTTTACCCACAGATCATCATCAGAGAGTAAAACAATTCCGCGATAACCCACCTTGGGGCCGGTGCATGCCACTTTCCTTTATTACTGTTGCAGACCCCCGACCATTCGACCAGATCGGCTAGGATCTATCTGGGTCAATAGGTCTGGAGTCTAGACTCTAGATAGACCCGCAGCGGGGGTCTAGCAGTTGACCGCCAGGTCGGAGCTGAATCCCGGGCATTTCGGGGTGGTTTTCCCCACATATGGTTTACATTTTGGTTTGTCCGCTTCACAGATACTATCCTCTTTCTTGTTGCACAAAATATGTTGTCGATAAAACACTATATTGAACGTATCGATAATACAAGATATTTTTTCTATCACCGGGGCTTACTATGATAGAGTAGGGATGATGACGAAAGCATTTTATAGGTAATCTACCACTTTTTGCGTGGAAGGAGAGTGGATAACCATTTACGATAAACCACCCTTAGTATACCCGGCCTGGATTCGAACCCCGATATCCCCGCCATAAATAGTACAGTAAATATAGCCCTTGTATGCTAATACGCACCTGGAAAATTCACGAAATACTTGAAAAAGGCTGGGTGTGGAATATGTAAGATGATGCTTTTACCTTACGTGGAGTCCCTACGATTTAATTAAAGTTGTAGGGGAGATTTTCTCGAGGTGTTGTTGATGTTCACTCTCTCGTTGTGGAGTATCTTGTTAGGATTCGGCGTGGTGACGATAAGGGTCCGGGTGTAATACTACTTATATGTGAATAATGTCATTCGCAGAAACTTGTTTTTATTAAGTTAAAAGCAGTTGATTCAGAATAAGTATGTTGTACACCCGATGCGGCAGCTTAAGCTATATTGCTCAACGCGTCGCGGACCGTTTTAATTTAAGATTGAAAGTCGAGTAAAAATTTGAGATTAATATGTCACGGACCATTCCTGCTATAAGGTTGCGGACCGAATTTGACTTTTGAAATTAATTTGACACAGACCGTTCCTACGGCAAGGTTGCGGACTTAATTTTAATATCAGAGAGTTTAGCGCGAACTCCTTTTCAGTAAGGTTGTGGATAGAATGAAAAGAGGGGTCTTCTTTTCGGGTAGCTATATGTTTTGTAAAAAAAATGTTATGGAATATAATATTTTTTTGTAGGTTGCACCATGCTCTAGAAAGGAAGGAGAGAGAATGTTCTAGAAGCTATTTTGTTTCACAGGCATTTGCAATAGGGGTAGGGGACTGTGAACTCAAGAGCTTGTTTGTCAACAACTAATAAATAAATAAATTATCACCCAAGGTGTGTGGGAAAATTTACTAGCACATGTGGATGCATTTAGTTTTATGTGCTGAAATTATTCATTAATTTGAAATATATTACGCATGGCAACTTTTGATTAAAAATATTACTAAATGAAAAATCTATTTCATTACAAATGTTTTAAAGAAAAGTTAGTTGGCAGTTAGGGTGATTGTAAAAAAATCATGCAATTTTCAGAATTGTTTAAAATACGCCTAGTCCTTTAATTACAAAGTATAAGAGCACAATCTACAGTAAACTATTAGTTTTACCTCCAATTCACATTATTTTGCGAAGAGCACTGATTATTTATTTGACTTAAATAATTATTGTGCCAATAATTGAATAGAGGACTATGAAAATAGCAAGATATTTTTATTTACGGTTTTACATATTTTATGGCCTGGAAAATCCGGAGAAAGCTATGGAAATATCAAAACTTAAAAGTGTTTTAACTTTGACTAGGGTAAGTTTAACGACAGCATAATTGACTTATCCAAGCGTTCGAGGTTTGAATTTTAGCAGGATCCGCTGAAGGATTTCCCCTCCCTTCCCCCTCCCATGCTCATTTTTCTGTATTTTGGGCTAGTTTCCCTAAGTTGCATGTCAGCAGTAAAATGCATAGTACCTGTATCGCTGTGCACGTGGACTAAGGCATCAATCTCGTCTTGTATTGTTTCCCGGTGACGCGTAGGTTGGGGCTCGAATCAAGTTAACCCTGCAATTGGAACCACGCGCGCTGTACAGTGACACCCGACTTCGTTTGACTGGCGATCAGGTCACCAGGTCACCGGCTTAAAGTTTCCCGCCGAGCGTGTTTTGTTTGACTGATTCGGGGTGAAGGGGGGGAGACAGGTCAAAGACTGGGCAGGAACAATTTGATTATACCCTGTAAACTCCAATACGTTAAGGAATAATATCTTGTTCGATTTCATCATTTACACCTAGAGCAGAATAGCTTTTGTTCTATACAAATAAAATGAAGTCTCCTCAGCACTGTTTCACCTACTCCTGCACCCATTAGTGTCGTTGAAGTCCCGATCTGGTTTTTTTTACGCATATGTTTTTGTTATAGGTGTAGAAACTATACCTGGTTACTGTACTTATGAATTATAGAAGTGTATGAATTTTCTCTACTGTTCTTCCAACCAAAATCGGGTTATAAGTTGTTTTTTTCCACTGTGAACATTAATAATATTTCACTATTTTATTAGTGTTATTTTATACGTACTGATATTATCTACCAAGACTGATATCTACATATAACTTGGCTTGACGTATGAATACGTGAAAGTAGAGCTAGTATATTTTAAAGCAGTCAAATAATATTCTTCTAATGAAAATTGGACTTTAAACATCACTATTTTTGGAACAGTGTAAAAACAAAATATTTTAAACTTACAAAAAATACCTGTATTAGAAATGTTTTGGAAAATATTTTGTCTCAATAATATATTTTTACTTTAATTAGTGGTATGCTCCATTTTATAAAAAAGAATCTTGTGTTTATGTGAGGTTCTAATTTTAAAAATACTTTTAGAATTAATTTTCAATCTAATTAAATTTGAAAATGAAGTTCCTTTTTTGAAGGCGCGCCCTTAAATTGTCAGCAATAAGTTACGTTATTGAGCATTTACTTTCAATGGAACTAGAAGCCAATTAAACGCTAGTCTTCCGCCTACCTTTAATAAGCACCTTTTTCCGAAAAGCTCACCAAGAAACTTGTGAGTCCTTCAAACTTGAGTGCTTCTCCCCTTGGAGATTCCCACCGCGAAATGTCACAGGGCATTGTCGTTTATCAAAAGCCGCGTTAGGAATAGCGATCGAAGAATATATGGAGTGCTCTGTATATATTGGAACCGGGAATTATTATTTTGTTTTTGTTTTGTCTGTACAGTTAGATATTCATAGAAAGAGCTTCATAGAAAAAACAAACAAAAAAAGTTTGTGCCCAAGATTAATAACATTTGAATATATTGCTAGTGTTATTTATTTCCATTTAGTTCCATTTCCTCTGTTTGACCTTTATGTTATTCCTTTAACATGGTCCTATCTAGGTGTCCTATCATCATTTACCAATTTCCTTTTTTCTCCAGTTTGGATTGTTTGGTTTCCTCTTTTAGGAAGTTCTGTCGCGCGTTTCACACTCTTTCCTGATTTAAGTTCCGATAGAATGAAACCTAGGTCGGGGGATTGGGCGGTAGTGATCGATTTTCTTCAAGAGGCAGCCATTACCTCTTTGTACGGTGGCAGCAGTGTAGAGTGTTAACTATGTTGTTCTTTTAATTGTAAAAGCCATATTGTGTTTGTTATATTTCTATCCACCTTTCCTGTACCATCTTCCAGTTATAATAACTAGTGTTGTTTATAGTTATTGATAGTATATACTTAAAGTTACAGTCGCAAATCGCACAACGCTTAGCTGCCATATAAGGTTATTCCTATGAAAATTGAACTCTATATAGACTAAATTTTCAGTGAAATGGTTATGTCGACAACATTTAGTTGCATTAGCATATTAAACTCTTATTTCACATTTAAAAAAGTTTCCAGATCTTCTTTTATTAATAACTTGTATTTAAACCTGTCTTATGACAGGTTGGTGCCAATATTACCCAACCTAACAAAACCAAACCTTCAATTTGTAGATTCACGAAATGTTAAGCGTCAATCTTGCAACAAACTGGACTGCCGATTACGAGAGATCAGGGCTATAATTCTGGTCGGGTGTAGGCCTATTGAGGGTGGTTTTCCTAAATGGTTTTCCACCTTCCATCCATGCAAATTCAAGTACACCTGCTCTAAAATTCAACCTTCCTCATTCCTAACACCTTATTCTAATTATTACATAGACGTATAACCCAAAGGGGTAGTAAAACGTGGCGCTTAGAGAAAATGATTTTTGTTGTTGTTGTTGTTCTGAACATTTTCACTTATCACAAATGACGTCAATTTTGACAACTCAGATATAATTACAGTAAATATTTGTCAATGCTATCCTCTACATTTATTTATACGCTGCTCTTAAAGGTTCCTCTTATGGCAATCAGAGTTTAATATTATTAAACTATCGTATTTATAGGAACACTGAAGAGCGATATGGAAACGGCTGAAACCACTTTGTGTGTGTGTGTGTATCTGTGAGAGAGAGCGTGTGTTGTGTTTGTGTAGGAGGGGTTGTAGTCCATACACAAACCTGTCACTCATCTGGAAAACGGAAATGTCAGGGAATTCGATGAACAAGGAAAAGTTAGAGAATCCCACAAAGTTGACTAAGATTTTAAAATATCCTAAAATCATATTTTCACTATCAACCTCTTTTTTAATTTTTATACTATATGTAATGTATATTGTACTTCTATTGTAAATGTGTTATTAATCGTGCGTGCAAGTTGCTACTATTCTGTAGCAGTGCATGGCGTACTTATTGTTTTTGACACACAAATAAGTTGTTTCCATATTTTTAAGAATGGCATCCTACTAATCAGAGTAGAGTGTTTCGGACCATACCCCGAGAAGTGTATCAGCATCAGTAGTGTCCTAGATCCCTCAACACTAGGTGCTCCACATCCCGAACTTTGAAGGCGATGGTGAAGAAATAGAATCTAGACATTTAATATTATTACATCTATTTTAGTAGCAAGAGCTCGTCGCGGAAGACTACATTGTACAGTCAGTGGAGGGGAAAAAATAGGCCAGTTTGTCACACAATAAAACTGTTCGGGGTATATATATATAAGTTTCTTATCATAAAGATGGCATGCTCCAAAGCGTCCATACAACATTTCAGCTCGCTTGATACTTAATCTGTACGTCCATCTTGGATCCGGCATCTTGGATTTTTCTCATAAGGATGGTATGTATCAAAGCGTCTTTACCAAATTTCGACTCTTTGAGGATATGGACACGTGGGAGAAATAGGTTTGGAAGGACGACAGACACTGCCTAACTATAATTATATATATGTCATCGGCATTGTGCACATCCATACGTTCTATGAAATGCCCAAGCTTTCTATATAATGCCAGAGTGTAAACGAGTTTGGCTGTTGTATTTCATACTTATTTTAAAGTTCTTTGTCTTTTTGAAGTCCTGGAATATTTTATCAATTATTTTATTCAGTTATATTTAAGTCCTTCGCCGTTTTATTGCAGATTCACCTAATTACTAAGATTTAAGTTAGTCAGGTTAGGCTGTTTTATAATAAGGTATTTAGGTTAAGCTAGCTTAGCTTAGCTATTGTTCTTGGCAATATTTAATGACTGGTTATTCCATAAATTTCCTACGAAAAGTATGAAATACAACAGCAAAACTAATTAATTCAATATTTTGCTAAAACCACTTAGAAATTATATAGAATGCCAGGTTTACACACATTGCCATTAACATTATATATGCTTGCGACTCATGCGGTGTGTGTGTATATTAACTATATAATATATAGAGAAATTATATATATTAACTTTTATTAAACTACAAAGACAGTTATTCATATTTTACCAAGAAAGTAGTAATGTCACGTGACACTGATTTTACCCTCGTTGCGGGTAATGCAACATGACACAAGTAACAATGGCATGCTTCCTCGTCATCATAACCTTACGTTATTAATGAATTCTCCCAAAAGAAAACTCGCGCTGATATTTTCCTAGAAGGAAAGTGTGAAATCAGTATCTCTATGGATATACAATATAATTATATTCCGACGCCTTAGTTAATTGGTTGAATATCTGCTCACAGATTAAGAGGTAACTGGTTCGATTTCCAAATAAAATTTACCCTTGAAAAATTTATTTTATTCCTTTTAAATAATGATGGCAAACTTGTGGTCTAGGATCTGTGTTTTGTGGCTCCACCATTAATCCAAAATTAACCGGTCATTGTTCGTAAACGTCACAGTATTGGTTTGGTTACAAGTTTTTATTCCGATAATAATAATAATAATAACACGAATAATAATACTAAATATTGTATGTGTATTTAAAAAAGTATTTATTAAATCAATGATTGTTTCTAACAAAACTGGAAATTTGCTAATAAAAATTATCAAATTTAGCTCAACATTCTTCTACCTCAAATTAAATACCTGAAACTATTTTTTTTTTCTCTGGCTAATTAACAGAATATTTCAAAATTCTAATTTCCATGGAGAATCTGTTTTAATTAGATCAATTTGTATATGGCAATATTTATCCCACACATCCCGATGGCGCTCTCCCATGCACTTGGTTTGCCCTTAATTTCCCTGTGGAGTTTTGTTTTGTCAACTAAAGAACAATTTTATTGATGGTTCAGGGCTGCCTCCGAAGCGTGACCTAAATATATCACAGCTCCATCCAATATAAAAAATATTCTTATATTTCTTGTCAAGTAAATATTTAAAAAATATATTTGATCTGGGAACATTCTAAATTTTGTATTTTCATTTTTATTTCTGATGTTCATGTCTACTTTTTGTTTGTGTTATTTAAGGTGTACTTTATAAACAAATTGACTATATCGGCATAACCCATATTGTTGGAGAAATGTACTAAATCTCAAACACACCTGTTCTAGTTTGTTGCTAATGGAGAGTTTAGGGTTCGAGTTACGGCCAGGTTTACTAATGGTGATTTTTCATAAATGGTTTCCTACTCTCCCTCTATTCAAATGAAAGATAATTTTTAATTAATTTTATTTTCCTCATTATTACCCCATTAATGCGGACTCTTCATATATAATTTGATACAAAATCGTTCCAACCATTAAAAAGACTTTCAAAAATTAATTAGTACTAACATACTCTCAAATTATTTGTATTTGAAAATAATTAAAATATATTCTTATTTATAAAGTAAAACAATTCACAGATAACCAATTTAAGCTAAATAATAAAGATAATTATCTAAAAACTTCATATTTTCTAAAAAAAATAATTTTTTTTACCTAATCAACATACTTATTTATCATTTAAAATAATCCCCAGACAGCAATTTTGATCAAAATAATTATAACTGGTTTAAAAAAATTCAAATCAAAAGAAAATCGGTCATCATTAATCTACTTTTGGATTATCCTTGAGTTCCTTCCAATTGTTTAGTACTACTCTTATCTATTCTCTATGCGATCTAAAATATAACATTATTGTTAATATTATTATTATTCATAAAGCAGAAATGTTGTCTGAAAAACTCACCCCGTTTCTTTATAAACGGTATTTCTATGGAAGTGTTGCTACTTACGATGTTCCATATCTATATTTGTACTAGAGTTAAGCATCATATAGGCAAAGGGGAGCAACGCATTCTTTCTTTTGTGCTCCATTATAACCTGATTTGGGTTGGAAGAACACTTTAAAAAATGCAAATATATTACTCTGCACCCAACATTGATACCATTTTACTATATAATTGGTTATTTTATGGATATTGATAATATCTGTCAAAATCGACAGCTGCAGATAACATGACTTGTTGTATGAATATACTAAAATTGTTTTAGTAACCTCAGTAACTACCAGATATTCTTATTCCTCCCTTAACTAGGTCATATATTTACTAGCTCTTAATAGAAACAGGCCGTATACGCTTATATGTTTTTATTCGGCAATTACCCTTTTAGACTGGGGATACAGCATTAGGATCATTTGGCATAAACATTGTGACTTTAAATAATTAATCAAGCCATCTAAAACTTTAATAAAAGCCAATTTGCCACAAAAAAAAAATGATCTAAAAATTAATCTCCTCAAAATGTCACTTGGTCTAAAATGAATTTCAAATAAAAAAGAGTCAACATCGTTAACTCCACCAAAAGTCAGTTTGTCCAAAATCCTTTTGACGGGGATCATTTATTATTCCGGGAAAGGCGTGGTAGGAATTCATGCTTGGGACATTTCACTGGTTCGGAGCCTTTGTTGTAAAAACACGAATAAATTATAAGCGAGGGTGCTGCAAGCCCGTACATTGAGTTTTGTTCTTCACATTTTTGTATTAACTGTCTTTCCTTGCCATGTATTTCCTTACTTTCCACTTTCCCCATCGTTTTACCTTAAAGAGTTATGTCCAAACGAACAGAAGGACTGTAGCACTAACATACAAATTTTCAAATATTTTAATCAGCTATAATTTTTTTTTTAAATATACTATCATTTGTATACTTTAAACGTGTTTTATAATTTATTTTATTACTATAATATTAAATAAATAATTTATTAATTATTATTTATTTAATAATAATTAATTAAATAAATAATATATATTTAAAGGGTGAATGTTTTCAGTCTTGTAATGAATAATGAAGGAAATCATACAATCTATATAGTCTGGTATAAGCTAAACTATGATTCTCCTTTTGTGCGCGAGCTTTTAAGTTATTGGAATGAGTTTTTAAATCGGCTAATAATAGGGGAGGCTTATTTAGTCGTTTGGATAGGTTTAAGGTACGCCGAATAGGCTGTAGGCCTATATTATGCTTTGGCATTTTGGTTCATTACATTAAACTATTAAATTTCATTTACAGTCCAATTTTCATAAGAAATGTTCGATAATAAAATACTTTATAGAATGTTCAAAATATATTAGATTCTGCTCTTAAATTTTACATAATTTTGCCTAAGAAAGAGAAATGTCCGCATTTATGCATTAATTAAAATTATATTCTAAATATATGCTATGACGACTCATTTAACATTCTTTAATTTAAATTTAAATTAAATCGTAATCTAATTCTTACATTATTTTACTTGATAATTAAAAAAAACTGTTAGTGTTTGGAAGAGCAAAAAAACTCTTTACATGAATGATGTATTAAGTAATAAATAAAAGAAGTTTAAAATGATTATTATTTTATAATAACAATAAAAACATTAATAGGTACTTTTTAAAATGATAAAACTCCCTCTTGCCATGTGATCCCTTCACAATCAGTCGAACGAGTGTCCTCTAGCGATTGGTAAACTCCAGAGGGTACTATGTTCCCTCGCGCATGCGCATTTGAGTTCCCTGCTTTATCCCCCTTTCTCCCCTTCCCCAAAGCCGTGCGACGCCGTGCCACGGATCGACGTCTGTCTCTCCCGAGATACTTCAGTAGTTTCAGCGTCCCGGCGATCGGCGTCACATCGCCCGCTTGCCCGCCGTCTCTCCCGTGTCCCGCGCCAAGGTGTTTTTTTTTATATTGGGGGTGTATGGGTGTTTGTGTGTTTTTATTAGTGGTGTGCCCAGCATCAGGCAAGCAGTGGCGTCTAACATTCGGAATAACTTTTTTTTTCATTGTTATAATCTTACCTAGGGTAATTTCTTATGCCTTAAAAGGAGACAATACGCGCGAATAAACCTAAACCTAATCGCTTGTTATATTCACTTGTTATTTGTCCAGAGTATAATATATTTGGGGGTGTTTCTGTGACACATGATTATAATCTAATCACTCACACAGTCATGTGTTATCTTACCCGAAGAAAAAGTTATTTCTTATTCTATTCTTTTACATTTTAACCGACATTTAATGTATCTTATACCACTTAAAATTCGGATTGTAACCATAACACAAGCTTCTCTTTAAGTTAAATTAATTTTCCTACCCGCAATTGCTGGTCGTTTGCGGTTTGAAAGATTTTATTTACCCTTACACTTTTCTGCAGAAAACTTACTTTGTGCTCCTGCAAAATATAATCTTCAATTTATTCTTCCCTCTAATTTCTTAAGACCGATAGCGGATTATTTACCGTTAAAAACACATATTTTGGTTTTGGATGTGAATATGTTTCCAAGAATATTCATCGATTCGCTAATCGCGTGGAATTTTCCGACGTGCCATTTTCGCAAATATCACCAACTTGTTTAATGATAATTTAAAAATAATAAAATCACTACACATATCACAATCGATGACCAAAATAATATAAGCTTGTAGCCACGTGGTTTAGTTCTGTTTAAAATTAGATGCAGTTTTTTTTCTCTTTCCTTTTGTAACTCTGAGACTCGTAGTCTTGTGACGGGTGGGCGTCACCATTAAAAGGAAAGCGTTGTGAGATTGTTTATGCTACCCTTGCATCTGGTGAAAGTTGTTGCTTGTAATTCAATTTTCTGACAAGTTTGAAAGGAGACAGATACATGTGAAACATAGGACAGATGATTACGTTAAAGGGAAAAGAATCCATTCGCAATATTGCAGTTTTAATTTTTTTTTAATTATAAGTGGTTTTCTTAGTCTAATTTTAGTAGAAATGGTTTTTAAAAAAATACGATAAGATCTTTCAAAAGTAGAAGCTACAGAGATCATGAGTTGACGTATAAATACATGAAAGTAGATCTAGTAACTTTTTAGTTGTCATATAAGGTTATTTATACGAAAATCTACCTTCTTCGGTGGCCCATGGTCTAAGGCGTCACTCTCGCAATAGACTAGACTGTTGATTATAGGGAGATCAGGGTTAAAATCCCAGATGGATGTACTGAGGGTGGTTTTTCCAAAATGGTTTTCCACTCTACCTCTACGAAAATGCAGGTTCACTTCTTTAATTCAAACTTTCTCATCCAAAACTCATTAGTTTAATTAATTACTATGCGTATAGCTTGAACAGGTAGTAAGAAAAAAAAGTGGTTATATCAGTTTATTGATCGTAATATGTTTCAACGTTTTACTTTAAGAAATTAACATTATAGACCTTAGTCACCTTACAGATTCACCTGTCAATTTACTCTACTATTTTGTTTGGTTCTATTACCATGTCGGTGATAATTTTATTATTTATTTTTCAAGTTGGAAAGTATTAGAATTACTTCTATTACTTTTGCAGCATCCATTTTTTAAATATTGCAATAGAAAAAATATATATCATATTGTTTGAAGAATTATTTATACTTAATTACTCATTCAAGCATTAGGAACTCTATAAAGTTCACTGTAGCACTTATACAAGTATGCCAACTATTCCTATCTTGAGCTAGCTCTATCCTGTCCATCTCAGTACGATTTATACATACATAAGATTTATTTTAAGGCTACGCCTGTCAACGATTAGTTAATTTTAACATTGTTTTTTTATCATTGGAAAGCAACTATTCTCTCTGATTCAATCAAATGTTAATTATTATAAAATTGTTTGAAAATCTCCACAATTTTCTAATTAATTTACTAACAATTTTAAAATAAATATATGTATTTTACTACTGAAGACTTAAATCCTCACTAAGTATTATGAACATTTTTACACAACAATCTAAATACTAAGAAATACCCCCAAAATTGTTTGTCTTAGGACTATGAACTGTTGATTTAGGGCCCACTTCTGTTTTTTTATTTCATTTCCAAAAACTTTAGATGTTGCCTAAAAGTGTGACCGAACCTTTGCGTCGTTTTGACTTTATATTTGAATACACTTACATAGAGACAAAGCATGTTACTATATTCTACTGTCTTTGCTTTCATAGCTCCTGAGGTTAATCATTTATTGCAAGATAAATTTCATTCTTCAATTTTTTAATTATAATTTTTAACACTAGTTGATGAACAAATAAGGTGATGGAAGGTTGGCGTTTTATCGACGGGACTTAAGAAAACCATAATTACTTGTAACGACGTTACCACACGAAGAGCAGTTTGTCTCGACAAGGAAATATGCTCTTCCAGATGTTACTTCAATGGTGGTGCGAATCTCAATAATTACGGTTCTTATCGAAATAAGTAGCTGCTCTATAAAGCGTAAAACAAAATGGAAAATTTACTTTGTGTCTATGGTATCACCTGAAGTGAGAATATTAGTGTTAATAGGGTACTTTAACTCATATGACGCTATTAACGTCCTGAGATTGTGCTTATAACACCC
>CABEEJ010000440.1:149917-248544 GCA_901482245.1 Timema douglasi
CCCACACACACACACACATATTAGGAGTCATTCATAAACCACGTAACGCTTTTCCTTACATTTTTTATAACCACCCCCTTCCATGTAACACCGAGTAAACATAGCCTGACCCCCCAACCCCTTCTAACCTGTGTTAAGTAGCTTTTTACATAAAAAGTGCATGTCATTATTTCATAGGAATGTTTTTTAAGACATAAATGAAGGACTTGGATTTAAAACAACTCAGAATCAATTTAAAACCTGAGTATAAATAATTGTTTCAAATTAGAATTTAAATACAGTATAATATCTGTGTTGAGTAGCACTGAGATTTACCCCTCCCCCCGTGACGCACCATGTTGGCACTAAAACTACTTCTCTCTCCCCTTTTAACAGCACTATGTGGTTTATGGATGACCCCTTAAAACTATAATACGCTGTAGCTGAGATTCAAACCTGAGTCCCTCATAGCATATGGTCACTGCCTTAGAAATAAAGGGGGTCTTGTGTGGTGTTATTGCTTCAGCATTAGTGGTGGGGAAGGGAAAATCACACATGGAAAATCATCTATAGTTGAGTTATAAGTTTAACGCATTGGACCTGTCGGCCACCGCTGCGAAGAACTTTATTTATTCGATTCATGATGTATCACAACACCTGTGAAGTGTTTCTCCCTTGCCCCGCGTCTTTATTTTCACCTGGAATATGTGAAATGAATCACACAGATGGGGAAAAAATGAGGAAGGTAGAATTTTTGAGTAAATTAAGCCTTATTTGCGCGAAGGGAAAGTGGGACACGATTTATGGGGAAAAATACCTTCAGTTCACCCGGCCTGGATTTGAAACCTGAACTCCTCGTCACTGTAAAACTAGACTTGATAAGCTTGACGTTTAGTCCGTATGCCCACCGATGCGGGTCTTTTAAGTTCTGCTAGGTTTACACACCCGTTATGAAGTTCGAGTTATCAACATAATTATAAACAATAGATACATTAATGTTTTCTTTTATTAATTTTTAGCGCCGCCTCCTACTACCCATTTAGGTTGTACGAATTTAATAAGATGGAGGTGTAGAGGATGCGATAAAAGGTCGTTGTTTTGGCAGTTTTTATAGAAAAATATTTTTTGGTCGAAATAAATCAAATATTGGTTCATTAAAAACATAGAGTTTTATTTCTTTTCTTGAATATCTGTTAAGGGTGTCCTGAAATTTAATGACAACTTTTTTTCTTCATTTAAAAAGTGTATAATCTAACGCTGCTATGCTCATGACAGATATATGTCACCGTGAAAGCTGGAAATGTGACGATTGCCGGTAATCGATCGCGATTTCCAGGATTCACTGTTTCACACTAGTGGATGTAGGAAATGAGTGTTAGTTTCTAACATCCACCGGTGATTTCCGGAAGACGTTAAGTGAACTTTGTGAATTTTGGAAAAACCTAACGGCAACGATTTAACTTCACTGTAGTTACGCGGAAATAAATAATTGAATCCTTTCAATAATAGAAAAAGTATGGCAACTATAAACAGATTATAAGTAGTAAGTAAATTAACTTAAACTAAGCTATTTACAAAAAATGTATTGCTCTATTATTATTTATTTAAATATTGTTCCTTTATTTATGCAGATTAAATATTTAAATTGAAGAACAGAATAAGAATATCTCTATATATTTTCACAAGCTAAATTTATACTAGATATAAAATAGCTTGTATGAAAAATAATATATATATTACAACCAAATGCCCCATAGTAGAGAAACTGCAAATAACTACACCACAAATGTTTTTACACCCTTACAAAAACAAAAGAGGCCACCATAGTTTAAAGTTATTTACTAAGTATTCACGTAAGATTGTTTATGTACTGAAATTGTTATGTTAGATTATAAATTAGTTTACTTGTTGCAACAAGGCATGCTATCGTCACATTTAGAATTACACGAGTCACCAAGGTTTTTTTTTGTAGCACCATTTTTCGCGCTTACACTTAGTAGTACAATTTCAACTGTGATATACCTGTCCACCTATTAATTCCAAGGACACCATTTCACGAAGGGATATCTCCTTTAATGTAACATCTATCTCGTTAAGAAGTTTTTCTTTGCAGGCAACAAACTGGTTTATAATGCACAGTTTATTGATATTCTCTTGTGAATTTCTAATATTATAGAAGTTGCTATCGTGCACTGCAACTACAAATGCCATAATATTACGAGGATCGATCCTACCGCGATCAACGTCAGGTACAGGACCTGTAACTGTATCACCGATTGAAGCAGGAGGAAACTTTTTCTACGAATTGTTCAACATTTTACTAGATTATTTATTTACACTCTCTTTGGCTTTACCCCCTCTTTTGGTTGATATTTAATTTTTTTGATACATAACTGACACGTAACTGGTGCATCATAACCTTCATCGTTAGATATGCCACATAACATGAACTGGCCTTGTACACTGCAGACAAAAGTGAGCTCTTGATGTTTCCTTTATACAAACGACTCATTCTTCGGTCTCTTCGTGTGTTCTGCTACTTGTCAAGGGTTCTCTGAAGAATGGAGTGACATTTTCTCTTTGTTCTTTATCAGAAATAATTTCACTTTCAGCTGATTTAATTTTTATCCGTTACATCATATTCACTGATCTGGTTAATTAGATCTTTAAGTTCCTCTTCAGACTCAAGTGTACGAATCTTCTCACTGGGTAGAACTGTAGCTTTGAGTCTCCTTTTAACTTTGTTACCAAATATTGCTTCGTAAGGAGTCTGCTGAACACCTTAGTGAAAAATAGCGTTTTTCGTAAACTGAACAAATTGTAAGCCCTCTGACCACTTGGATGTTTGGTTATCATTCAAATATGCCATTAAAAGATTTTGGATGTCCCGATTGTTTCTTTAAACAGAGCCTTTACTCTGACTATGATGGGGCTCACCATGGATCATTTTAATCTCGTCCCACATTGAAGAAACATCTTTGATTATATATTCGCAAACTCGCGTTCATTGTTGGACTGGAGAATATCTAGGGAACCAAAGATTAAGAATATCTCTAGGAAATTATATGCTACCTCCTCATCTGTATTGGATTTCAATTCTCTTAGCTGCACAAATTTTGTCGAATGGTTTTTGGTAGACCATGAAAAATTTGAACTTCCCAGCCTTTTTTGACTGCATATCACTCAACTTCTTGAGTTAATCTCAGACAAAACAATAGTCTTTATGACCAATCCTTTTTTTGTGTGAACTATGTTTGACCTGGCACTGTTTACATAGAGAAATGTAGGGCGAAATAACTTCATATGTTATATTTTTGTGTTGGACATACGGGTTATTCCTCCATGTCTGGTTCTCTGATAGGTTTCAGATAAAATTTCGTCATTTTGTACAAAATAGTGAATTTTTGGCTAATCTTCTTTCAAAGGCGAGATCAATTTTGAGGAATCTCCCACTCGCAATACATCAAAACACTTCAACCGCTTGTAATCCTTGGGCTGTTATGTTTCTCTCTTGTTTTCTCTTTTGCAACAATAACCTCGTCAACAAGCTTGAAATACTTTTCTTTGTTTAGAAAACTAGCGTTATTTTCACATTTGCCTACCACAATTTCGTCAAATTTCTCGTAAAAAAACACACATGAGAAACGATTGCATTACTTTCACAATTCGTTCTCAATAATACACAAACACATATGGCACACTACACATGGCACACTACAGCAGCACGTCGTCATCAAACTATGTGGTTTCTGTTGCGCAGGTAGATGCGCAGTGCACTCTTCCTTTATTTCCAACATACACAATTGTACCCTTACAATTACTGATATTTGCCATTTTGGATCTTTGGATCTCGGATGCACACTGGTGAAAGACTGTTAGAGAAACTTAATGTCCGACATCCACTAGTGTGAACCAGTGAATCCAGGAAATCACGGTAAACTACCGGCAATCGTCACGTTTCCAGTTTTCACGGTCGTGTATATATTAGCACCGCGTTTTACTACCCATACGCATTATACGCTTATTCACCAACTTCATTAATTATTTTAAGTATTAATGAGGCTATATTTAAGGTAAGTGTACCCGCATTTTCGTGGAGAGAGAGTGGAAAACCCACCCTCAGTACATCCGATCGAGATTTTAACCTCGACTTTCCCGTCATCGGCAGTCTAGTCTACTGTGAGAGTAGCGTGTTAGACCATGCGACCCCTGCAGTGGGTGTCAGATATTAAACAACTGTTAGCATCATCATGTGAAGGCAATTAAACTCTATGTTTTTACTTGAACAATATTTATTTTGGCCGAAAATAAATGTTTTTCTTTAAAAAATGCAAAACACTTTTTTTTTTTTGCTTTCCCTACATCCCCACCTTAAATACAAACAACCTTATCTGGGGGGGGGGGGCACACATAGGTATCGAGATAAATGAACTTATTCCGAGGGTAGCTGGAAAATGGGTGTCGAGTTAACACACTTTCCTTCTAACTATGTTTATCTTGGAAGAAAGTTCGTTTGATTACTTCAGAAGCGTCTCCTTTATCGACATGTTTATAATCATGTTTTTATTCCCTCATTGTTAAGATGGTCATGACATTGACAGCTTTACGAACCCATTTTGAAAATGATGTGAGTACAATTAAAAATTCTAAAAAAAATAAAATTATAGTTCTTACTATACCATTACCTAGTCCACTATTAGTTACCACGCCATGCATCAAGGTCAGTCAGTGACTAATTTTACCCCTATTTGGCAAAAAATAAAACCAATACTTTTAAAAAATTAATGTGTATTAATATATTGTTCGTAATTAGTAAGAAAATTATTTTAAAACAAATTTATAGCATTTTTATTCTTGCAGAAACAAATTAACTTAATTTTTAAGCGTTGCCTGCTATTTTATTTAATGCATTCTAGGAACCTTATTTTCTATAATAAAAGGTATGACCCTTGTTTCTTGTTTTTCAAGTATATGATTTATTTTTCAACCTAAGGTATTGTTTTTAGTCGTAATTTCTTTTGTAAGTATTTATTATAATAGGGTTATTAGAGGCTTTCTGTAACGAGGAAATATATAAATTAAACTACAGTTACTTTAATGACATTAGCCTGGAGAGATGACATAAAACAATTGTGGGTATCAAAAGAGGTGGGATGGATACCTTATTGCAGATGTTTGGGATCAAACTCCGGCCTACAAGCTTAGAATCTAGTACAATTTCTAAAATAAAACTCCCTTACATTATATAGACTACGATTGGTTTATCTTATTGGTTATTTAAAATATGTTTAAGACATTTGCTTTAATTTTTTTTCATGTATATCTGGTAGCTCGTCTGTTTACAGAAATATGGTCATGGGTTTGATTCCTAGCACGTTCTAAAAACTCATCTTAATGATATTGAAATTCTCTTCCCACACTAATGAATTGATGGTGTAGTGATTGTATAATTTACCGGCTCTAAACTTAATTTAGTTTTTAAAGTAGTGCACCGATATTACTTAGATCAGAAAATTAACGAAACAAAAATATAAGTTTGGTGTATTTTATGTTGTTTAACATTTTCTAAAAAAAAAATCGACTTGAATTTACTTCAAAGGGAATTTCATTCAAGGTCCCACTTAAAACTTAAGTGCGGTGTTCCACACTTTTCCAATTTCGCTTTTGGAGTATGTGAGAAAATATAATATACGAATATTAGTCCCTCGCGTTGTTAGCAACCTAAGTGCTTTCCAACGACTTGCTAAATCCAATGAATGCTTTTAGTTGGTTGATAATTTTCAAATACTCGTGCATGCCACATGGTGAGAACCTTGGTCAAGTTGACGAAAACAAAAATAGCTGCCGCACGTTTGAACACTCAATGTAGCTGGTTTTCTTGTAAAATTGTAAGCAAAAAATAATAACTTGGTTGGGCGCACTCGAATTGCTGAATAAAATATACCTGTAATCAGACATTAAATTAGGGCCCACTCGAATTGCGGAGTAAGGTATACCTGTCAGCAGACATTAAATTAGGGCCCACTCGAATTGCGGAAATAAGGTATACCTGTCAGCCGGTTCACATGAATTGTGGAACAACCTGTAATCCCATTCAACTCCTAACCACTTACCTAACCTAATTCAACCTAACCTAACGTAGCCAAACCTCCATGTTCCATTTTGAACAAAGTCATTATGAATTTAATTTATTCTCTACAGTTCGTGTAAGGTTATTACCGAGCTCGGATGAGTTGTTCCACAATTCGTGTCCATCGACTGGGTCGCCAATAATTAAAATAAACAACACATACAAAATTGTGTTGTACGTGTTGTTTATTTTAGATCATTTTTTGACACAAGTTGATTTTTATGTGTATATCATTGTGCCTAGCATAAATAAAACAGATTCGCTCGAAAATGTCGATGGAATATTTTTCGAAGAATATCAACAAAAATAATATTATATAAAATTCATTTTTAACATTTCAAGTCATCTCATGGTTTCTCTAATTTTGTAACTATACGCTAAACACCAAAGGATTATTCTCTAGTATGCCAGTATGATGCTTATTAAAAATACAAACAATTTTTATAATTACTTTTGTTTTTGGAGAGACCTCTCATGAAACGTTAAAATCATATTTTTCAGAGGATTGTAAAGCAATCTCTTACCGTTATTAAATCTTTTTATAGGAACACATAAACACATAATGGTTAGTAAACCATTTTAGAACCTACCTTCAGGCAATAGTCTAATTTGAAGCGTGCATTTGAATGATTGATTACTTAGTTCTGCTTTGAATCTCCTATGCTATATTGTGTATCCAATTTACTTAACAAAATGTATCAAAATAAAATACATACATACGTACATTTCTGTATCCAATTTGTAGCGGATTATTTTCAAATGTAAAAAATACTTTTTAATGTTTTAATTCAAGTTAATATTTCATGCCAGTTAGAACAAAATGGATACTTCCTACGTAACCAAATTACTTTGTTTACTAGTTTTGTTTATTTTATATGATTTTCTTTGTTTCAAATATATGTGATAGTACAGGGTAGGTCAGAAACCGTTGGCATATTTAATAACAATATACAGTTACTATTTTAACTACTAAATGCTTGAAATTAAGCTTAAAATAACATCAAAAGATCGACAATTTTCTACATACACTTGCATTATTAAAAAAAAAGTACTAAATATTTCCACCGTTATATGCAACAACTTTAGTGTTTTTATCGAATCTTGACTTGTCTCTGCGCATTGTCTCTTGTCGAATTGCTTCAACTTCCACAACACAAGGAACAAGTCTATAGCTGTTAAGTTTGGTGGACTTGGTGGCCAGGCGATGTCCCCAAACTGTGAAACGAGGTGCCCAGGAAACATTCTGCGGAAAACCTTCAATGATGTTCGATCTTCTCGAGCCCCGGACTGCAACGTGAGGGAATAGATGCCAACAAGATGGGACAACGGCCCACACAGCCCGAACATCAATGGAGGTGGTTCACAAAATGGTTCCTGGACACCTCATTTCATGATTCGGGATATCGCCTTGCCTCCACGTTCACCAGTATTAACAGCTACGGAAATATTCTTGTGGGGTATGTTAGAGAGTCCTGTTTACGCGACTCGCCCAAGAAAAATTCAGGAACTTCAAGAAATAATTGTGGTGGAAGTTATTATTATTATTATTATTATTAGCACCGCGTCTTACTACCCGTTCGGGTTATACGCACTTACGCTAATGCGTAATGGTAGGGTAATTGTGAGATGAAATGGAGGACCTACAGTTTAACCTGGAATCCGAACCACGGTGGAGGCCTGGCATTCCCCACATTCACAAGTTGTGATTAATACACGTCTTGTCAGAGGTGAAGGAAGGGAAAAAAAAAAGTACTAAATATTTCCACCGTTATATGCAACAACTTTAGTGTTTTTATCGAATCTTGACTTGTCTCTGCGCATTGTCTCTTGTCGAATTGCTTCAACTTCCACAACACAAGGAACAAGTCTATAGCTGTTAAGTTTGGTGGACTTGGTGGCCAGGCGATGTCCCCAAACTGTGAAACGAGGTGCCCAGGAAACATTCTGCGGAAAACCTTCAATGATGTTCGATCTTCTCGAGCCCCGGACTGCAACGTGAGGGAATAGATGCCAACAAGATGGGACAACGGCCCACACAGCCCGAACATCAATGGAGGTGGTTCACAAAATGGTTCCTGGACACCTCATTTCATGATTCGGGATATCGCCTTGCCTCCACGTTCACCAGTATTAACAGCTACGGAAATATTCTTGTGGGGTATGTTAGAGAGTCCTGTTTACGCGACTCGCCCAAGAAAAATTCAGGAACTTCAAGAAATAATTGTGGTGGAAGTTATTATTATTATTATTATTATTAGCACCGCGTCTTACTACCCGTTCGGGTTATACGCACTTACGCTAATGCGTAATGGTAGGGTAATTGTGAGATGAAATGGAGGACCTACAGTTTAACCTGGAATCCGAACCACGGTGGAGGCCTGGCATTCCCCACATTCACAAGTTGTGATTAATACACGTCTTGTCAGAGGTGAAGGAAGGGTTTGGCAATCAGATAAAGCTGTGCCAGGACCTAGGATTGAACCCCGGACCCCCAGCACAGAAGTCTGACACCTTACCCCTAGACCACCAGGTCACCGCGGTGGAAGATAAAACAATTATTCATCAAGAGGCATCGCACAAAGTCATGACAAAATAATAATTAATAATGCAAGTGTATGTAGAAAATTGTCAATCTTTTGTGGTTTTTTAGGCTTAATTTTAAGAATCTAGTAGTTAAGATAGTAACTGTATATTGTTATTAAATGGGCCAAAACTTTCTTTCCCAGCTTGTTAAATCAGCGGTTCCCCAACTTCTTTTCGCTTACGTACCCCTTGGTAGCCCATTTCCAGAAATTGTGCCCTTAATTTTAGCAAAATGTTTAATTACTACATTAGTAGTTGTTTCTCATTTATTTTTTGCAACTGAAAATAAGTCGTCTAATAAAGGGATTAAAAAACAATATAAGGTGAAATATACTTTTACATTCAAAAAAGCAAAAGTTACAATAAAAATCAACACATTTAATTTATCTATTAATTTATTAATAATTATAAAACTATTATATGTTTGGAATTGAAATAATTTTCTCAAGGTCCAATTCAAAGGAAAACCCGAACCACCCCTCGCCATATCGTTGAGTTGATTTAAAAAATTCTGACTGATGCTTTATCTTACATTGCTGGCAAATGTATACTAAACCCTGGATAGCGCAATGGTAGAGCATCGGTACGCTAAACCAAAGGTCCCAGGTTAGGTTCCTGTGTACAGGTGTCATTTTTCAATTTAGTTGAAAATCAAAAAATGATTGTCGAATGAAAATATATTCCTATTTTATGATTAAAATACCTCTCCCATGGACTGATAGTCTAAGAGGCCGAGTTTCGAATCTTGGTTGGATAGTTTGAGAGTAAATGTTACTTATTAGTTTCTCACCCTTCACGTAATTTCTGGTGCATTTACTCTAAATTATTCCCTACCACGTTAATTTAATTAAATGTGGAAAGCCCGAAAGGATGGCAAGACACTGCAAAAACTAATAATAAAAGAGATTTGAGTTTTTATTACCGTGTCATACAGCCTGTTAAGTTTATATACATATATGGGGAGGAGGAAGGAAACATTTTAGAAGTAATATACCCGCATTTGCACAAAAGGAGAGTGGGAATTCAGTTAGGAGAAACCACCCTCAGTAGACCTGACTGGGATTCTAGCCTCGATATCCCCGTCAACAGCAGACCAATCTAGTACGAGAGTGACACCTTAGACTATGTGGCAACTGAAATGTACAGGTGAAGATTTTTTATCTTAGATTAAATATACCCGCATTTGCGTGGAGGGAAAGTGGGAAACCATTTATAAAAATCCATCCTCAGTAACCTTGGCCAGGATTTGAGCCCGAACCTTACCGTCACTGGTGAACCAAACTAGATGAGCCTGACATTTAGTCTGCGTGTCCATCTCAGTGGCTCTTGTCACAGTAAATATAATCTAACAATAATACCTTTTTTTATCGGGATTAGTGAGTGAGTTAATATTCCCCCACAACTTACAAACTAACCGAGCTAGATATCGATTGTTCTACCTCCCAACACGTATATAAGTGTTGTTTTTTTTTACTTAACCAACCTTTTTCCTCGACGCGACGGGCTGTCTGATCACCCATTCTGGTGTGAAAATATTATTTTTTATCCAATATATTTTTTATTGTTGTTTTAAACGAATCATTTGTGTTCACATGAATGAATATTTTATCAGTGGCTTACGAACATATTGATGCGTGTTTATGTAGGAGGGTTGATAACGCCCTCTTTTTATTTCCTCCCCCCAAAGGACGTTTACCGGTCGAGTGGTTCTCGCGGCTCCAAAGAGGGGATGAGAGGGGGAGAAGAGGATCGGGAACCTCGCTCTATTTTTATTTATTTTTCCATCTCCTGTGGAGCATAGAGCGTTTGGTCGAGATCAAACCTCTTCTGAAAGACCACTGTGTTCATTTGGAGGAGTCATTATTACCCAGCAGCCCCTCCATTCGAAGTAATCGACTCTGTTTGGACTGTTGACGTGTTCCTGAAGTAAGCAAGTTAACGCGTTGGTTCAATCAATACTTGTCTACGAAATTAAACTAGGGGTTCAAATCACGGATGGGTGGTATGTTTATTGTTTTTTTTAATGCTTTCCCACTGGTACTCCACGTGAATGCGGATACATTTCCTCTATATGCTATCTTCCTCACCCTCACTATATTAGCTTATTACATATTATAATAAATGATTATATCCCGAACGGGTAGTGAAACGCGGCAGTAAAAAAAAATTAGCTTTGATTTGTGTAAATGAAAAATAAAATCACGCTCTTCAATATCTTTATAGGTATTATTAGCGACGAACTAATTTCAATAAGCTGAATGATAAGGTTACATTTAATGAAACGCTTAAGCATTCGTATGGAAAGACACAAAATACCAAAGGCAAGTGCACTAAATTGGTTACGAAACCCCGGCCTCTCATGTCAACGTCAATAATTATAATCCGCACCAAACTTTGAATTTTAAATTTTATAAAACAATATAATTACAACGATAACTATCTTTTGAACAAGGACAAGATCCATTTTTCATTTAATTAAATTACATTTGTACATTAAATCTTATAAGTTAGCACCTTTAATATGTTGCTAGCCTAATACTCTAATACAGCTATTGTAGTTTGTTTGAGCTTTATAGCTAGGTACGTTGTTTTAGATTAAATCAGTATTGTGTTTAGAAAGTACGTGTTAAAAAAACTCCCTAACAATATTGCAGGCGAGCTAGTTAAGGTTTTCTGTCTTTCTAAGGACGTAATTAAGATTACCATAGTGCCATTAGCTGAGGGTGAGGGTGGTTGATGTCGGCTCTGCTAATTTGTTAATCTCTTTACGGTGAACTGAACAGACTCAACTGGAAAGGTCACCGGGTCGTTTTATTACCTCTACACATCTACAAGGTTCGGTCATACGTGAACTTGAGGTTAAAATAGACAGTTTCGCCTCGATAAAGAAATGACGTGAGGGAATCTAGTGTCGAAACCCAAACCATTCTGTTCACACCTGCATCGCCACCTACTCCCGACCACGGCAGGCAGCCCAGATTCCGACCCTGGGTACGTGTATAGTAGTGTAGGCTACTATATTTCATCCCAATAGGAAGATAATGAAACTAACTCTCTATATGTATGTGTAATTAATATTTCATCAGCAGTGGGCAGCTTTTAATTTCGCGTTGTGTTATGTGACAACTACGTGAAGTTTAATTCTTTCAATTTAAATGGAACACAAATTAAGTTTATCATTGAAACAAACGAATGAGAATAATTTTATTTTAGTGCGTGATTGATCACATCATGTCCCAAATTGTTGTTGTTGTTGGTGGTGGTGGTGGTGGTGTTGTTGTTGTTGTTGTAAAAGAGATCTTCTATCATATGCCGAACATGGACAATATTTATTCGACACAAATAACAATTAATTACTCATAATGAAACTGTTCCAATTGAGAGGGAAGCCAGGGTTGAGAGGGTTTGGGAGAAGGGCGCCACGATACGGTGGTGAGTAATCGTGTCAGAGCAAAACCTCTGGTCACCATTGTGTTTGAGCCTGATTGCTAGGTCGCAATTAACAACACATTGTGTAGCTCGGTAAATAATCAATAAACAAAAACGAAACGTAGGCAAATTAAATATAACCGAAATGTTTTGCGGAGGAAATAATGACACAGGCGTGAGAGTAAATTGAGATAGTTTTTGGTTTTAAAAATTATGCAAACTATTAAACGTGTAACGGCACATGGTTGTATCCGTCCCGGAGTCCTTGGTTCAAATCCTGACCGTGGGCTTGATCGTCATGGATTCACGTGCGTCATTTGGCGCTAGATCTTAATATTTAAATAGATTGTGTTCCGGTGCCAGGTAGTCTTACGCTCCCTACCGAAGATTATATTGGATTTGATTTAAATGAAAGATAATATAAATTAACGATCACAAATTAATATTTAGTATTAATCCAGCCCACACTTTGATTCTGGTTATTAAAGACTGAGAGACTGATTATAAAAAAATGTAAGTTGTGTTGGAGGGACTAGTTCATCTTCAACTCTTTGACTACGCCAGCGTCTAATAAACGTCCAATCTGTTTGCTGGCGTTATCGCCAGCGTCTAACACACGTCCAATCTATATGATGGTGTGATCGCCGGTGTTTTCCAATGGCTGCTGCGAGGCCTTCTTGCGAACTCCACCGCGTCCCCTAGGATGATTTCCCTTCGCTTTAGCTGTCACTTAAAAAATTGCAACTGGGTTTAGGGAGAGCCTTTTCAATTTGTCCCGTTCTTTACTGATAGTTTTTAAGGATCGCAAATAATAAAAACCCTATATGTATTGTACCCTTATTTTAGAAAGGGGGGCCAAGGGAGACTTCAATACATCCTTCATTAAAACTCACACATTCTACTAAGGCTAAACGTTTATGTTATGCTTCAAACGGATCAATCTATCTTCAAAGCAAAATTTTATTTTATTTTCAGGATCCACTGTAAACTAATGTAAAGTATCATCCCATATATATTTTCTGATATTTTAGACACCTTATATATATTCAAACTAACCGCATCCTTCAAGGTGGATGAAGGGAACTCACTAATATTTTCCCTATCATACATAAATTACAAGTCAGCAAGCTGGAAGAACGAAGCATTAGAAGAAACAAAGTCGATGGGAAAGACGAGGAGAGAAGAAGGAAACTTAGCGAACCTTGTCTAAGGAAAAGCAGACTGGATGGTCTTCGTCTTGGAGAGGTAAAAGAGGAAGAGCAGACTCCTGAAGAGGATGCGGTAGAGACGGAAACTGTTATTGGAGGTAAAGGGGAGGAACATGATGTAGGATCAAGCTGTGTAGAGGGACAGAATGTAGGAGGTGAAACAGCCGAGATGGAAGAGAGTAAACCTGAGGAGGGAAGTAAATCTAAAGAACGGACGTTGGAGACGTCCAAGGCGGAAGTTCAGAAGGAACCTAAGCTCGAATCGGGAAATGTGGGGCAAGAAGAAGAGCATGGTGTCGGATCGTGTAAACTCGAGGACGTGACGGAAGAGGGTGTGGGGGAGGGCGTGGGGGTGGTGTGCACGGAAGATGGAATCCCCATCAAGAGGGAGAAGCGAGGGTCCTGGTGCAAGGCCATGTCGCACTTCAAGGACTACAAGTTCTTCAGGAGTTTCAGCGCCAAAGTGGAGGGTTGGCCGCTCAGGAAGGCGGAGCAGGTCTGGCGTAGACTCCGGGAGCGGAAGATTGCGGGTGAGTTTTTAGTGATATGCTTTTGGGACTGGTGGTAAAGATTCCCCGATAACATTCAACTGACAACTGTGCTTGGAAACAGTATGCTGTGTTTTGTTTGACTGCTGTCATACAGTGTTTCTCTAGTGCTAGCTCATTAACTAATACCTGCGTCTCCAATCTCACAAACATTTGTGTTTCAAACGATGACCCTCTTATCAAACCATATTTGTTGTAAATGCTCATTCACTTTATGGCTTGTTTTTTAAACGTTAGCTCTACGCTTCTAATGCTCACCTTTCAAAGCCAGAGCCTTTTAAAAATACATAGGTTTTTTTTGCTGCCACAGGCCTTATTGATATAATTCCTTTAATTTAAAAAAAATTGATGATATATATCGAAATTGATAGCTGCAAATCCCATGACTTGACGTATGAATACGTGAAAGTAGATTAGTAACTTTTCTAGCTATCCCATGGAAATTGTACTGTCTCTAATATAAAGGTAAAGCATTAGATTAAGCCTAAATATCGGACTATATAATTTTTACACGCTTGAAGGACTATTTTCCATAAATATATACTACATAACCGCCCTTTTTTTAGTCTTTCAGTATTTAATATGCATTAAATATGTGACCAAGATTTCTCTTTTCAAACATATCAATGTATTTAAACGAATGTCACAGGAAAAATATGTAAATATGTCTCTAAATAGTAGAATAGAGTCTGCTTAGGCTGCATTTTCCTATTTTTTATGCGCACAAAATGAAATTAACAAATAATCTACCTTACATAAACTTTAGTTTTATTCATACGAATACATAGAAGAAGTATTTATATTGCTCACCTTAGTCACAAACGACAATAATTCAATCAGCTTTTATTAATTAATTATAATTAAAATTATTTTGATTGATATCAAAGGATACGATTGTTTTGAATGAAATTATTGAACCAATATGACCACCATGCCAAAAACAGTATGCAATCATTAAATAAATAATAATCATTCAAATAAACCACGTGATCAATGTGAACAACAAATAATAATTAAAAACCATGAATATTTTAACTTTTCGTTAATTTTTTGTTCTAGTAATACCAATTATGAACACAATCGTTAATGATAGTATAACAACTTGTTATTTTGATTTTAATTGCAAAAAACTGCTCATAACTTTAAAAAAAAAAAAGCAATATAGATAAATACTAAATATATTTCGTGAACTCCCCTTCAACCTCCCCCCCCCCCTTCAACCTCCCCTCCCTTCCACCTCCGGTTGTTACGTGGTCCACGTAATAAGATTCTCACTAGGATGGATCGCCTGTAATGAAAGGTTGGAGTTTGAATCTCAGCCGGGTGCACTAGGGTGTAGTTTCATCACTGTTATGTTCTCACCACCTCTCAAAACTGATGGTGATGCTTTTTTTTAGCACCGTATCATACTACCCGTTTGGGTTGTACGCATATATAATTATTACTCTAATGTAATTGGGGTGAGGGAGATTGAATTGTTGAGAAAGTGTAACCGAATTTGTTTGAAAGGAAAGTGGAAAATAATTTAAGAAACAAATTCACAGTGCACTCAACCGGGATTAAAACCCTGATATTCCCATCAGTGACATTTTAGCCTACTGTGATGGTGACGCCTTAGACAGTTCGGACATCAAAACAGATGAGAGATACCTTCTCCCAAACTATTCTTTTGATTCCCTCCCTTCAGAGTAAGCCGTTAAATAGCCCTAATATTAAAACTTACAAACTAAAATTTTACTAAAAGTTATAGTAGGTCCCAACAAAATATTAATCTCAGGAAATGTAAACAATAATATACATACACTTTAAATTGAAAATTGACACCCGGACACGGGAATTGAACCTGACACCTTAGGCTTAATAAGCCAATGCCTTAACCATTAAGCTATCCAGGAGTCGTTTCGGGGCCAGGATCATTCTTCGATCATACTTTGAGGCAGTTTGTTATAGCTTAGTGGTTAGTGCATTGGTTTACTAAATCTAAGGTCTCAGGTTCAATTCCCGTGTCCAGGTGTCATTTTTCAATTTAAACAATATGAAATATATAATAGCTGGCTACTTAATCCATCAATATACATGTTTTACGTCACACGTGTAATAAAACCTTCCGATATTTTATAATAGGCTTATGTATTATATTTTTCAACTCATTTCTTATATCTCAAATTATTTATAACAATTTTAAAGTCCATATAAAGTAAAGAACCAATTTTCGTGAATTATCTTTCTCTGGTATTTAGAAAACATAACTTAAATTAGAACAAATATTAAATTGTTACTAACTTTGCTCTGTTTTTTTATGAATATTGAAAGTTAAAGTTTATTTTATTGATGCATTAGAAAATCCCCGCGATTTTAGGGTATCATTTATGTGGGTTTTTCCCTCGGATTTCAGGTTATTTGTGTAATAGAGCTTCAATATGGTTATGTAACAAAGTATATAATTTATTTACCTCTTTGGTGAACTGTGATATGCTTTTTCCAAACATTTTTCTGTAACAATGTCCAATAGTTTGTTTTAATTTTTTTTTTATGATAGTGCTTGGGTAAAGAT
This sequence comes from Timema douglasi, assembly GCA_901482245.1. NCBI lineage: Eukaryota > Metazoa > Arthropoda > Insecta > Phasmatodea > Timematidae > Timema > Timema douglasi. Next base: position 166,349 of record CABEEJ010000440.1, read on the forward strand.
TGTGTTGTTAATGTATTTCGTGTGTGCACTCAGTTTGTGAGCGAGTAAATTTAATTTATTTTACTTTATTAATTACCATGATTGGTTTGTGTTTACCCTCACAAAAAAAAGTTTGAATTTTTTTTAAAAGCTCTCCCAAACGTAATTCTACTAGAGACTAACTATTCTTACATGTAATATAAAATAAAAAATCTCTTAAAAATGTAATTCTGTTTTCAAAGTGTGGGGATGGAGATAAAATACTTAACTAAAACTACTATATATTAACATATTTGAAAAAAAAAAATATTTCCAATATTTTAATAAAGCAAAAAAAAAAAAATAGAAGACTTGTTAGGTTTTAGCTTTTAAAGTAATATTTTGTTAAAAAAAATCTGAGCTTTTCTTATAAACTACAGTGTTTTCATTGTAATTTATAAGCAAGACAAGTTGCAGTTGTAAAGGCTTTCGAAACAATTATAGCTACCTTTAACGTAGGGACCAGGTAAAGTTTTAACTCGCTATATCTCCACCATCTCTTTTTTCCTCGCAGCTAACCCCTAATTCACTCCGCAACCTTGTTTGGAGGCGAAGCTTTATCTGCTCAATGTAAATAGAGAGAGGTTCGCTCGAGAGAGGAAAAAGAGAACTGTAGAAAGGAAGAAGAGACAATGAAATAGCTTATAGAGGATGAACAGTATAGTCTCGAATCGCTGCAAGTTTGAAGAATAGATGTATCTGTCGATGTTTTGGGACTGCGATTACCCCCTTCCCACCCCCCTATGTTAATCTGACACAAAATATAGTTAAAACACAACTCTAATTAAATAATATAAAACACGTTATCGTGGTCGAATGGGCATTGGTGTCACTCTTGCAATAGACTGAACGGCCTTTGACAGGGAGCTCGGGATTCGAACCCTAGTTGATTGTACTGAGGGTGGTTACCTACTCTTCCTCCAAACAAACGCATCTGAATAACCTTTAAATTCTAACTTCATGCATAGTATTCAATTATCGTAATTATTATACAAGTGTATACTTCTAATGGGTGAGCCGCTGGAAAGGGAGAAAAGTAGGGGTTAGGGGTTGAACGAATAAGAACAAATAAAAAAATTGCTAGGTCACAAATAACTTTACTTGTGGTTTTTAACTCAAAGAAGACTGCATAGTTGTATTTGTTTTTTGTGCACAGCATCTTCTTACCCTTCAGAGCTAGCAAAATATTTACACTAAGGGAGTAGGGATTAGGAAGGTAGAATTTAAAGTAAATACACACATATTTGCATGGGAGGGGTAGTGGGAAACGATCAATACACTCGGCCAGGATCTTAACCCTGACCTCCCGGTCACTGGCAATGGAACAGTCACCACGCCACTAGAAAACCAGGACAACCAGAAAAATTCAGGAAATATTTTCTGCTTGGAAAAAAAAATCCCAGGGAATTTCACACACACTAAAAAACTTGAGCAATATTGGAATATTTGTTATTTTGGGACATTCATCTGTGAGTTTTAAATAAAATAGACCCGCTTCGGTGTCCGCATGATATAAGGTGTCACTTTCAAAAACACTAGACTGCTTATGATGGGGAGATCATGGTTAGATCCCGGTCGAGTGTACTGAGGGTGGTTTTTCTTAAATGGTTTCCCACTCTCTCCGCGCATATTCGGGTACACTTTCTCTAAATTCAACCTTCCTAATCCATAACCCATTACCGAAATTAATATTCAGGCGTACAACCCGAAAGGATATTAATACGCGGGGTCAAAAAAATTTATAGATAAAATAGGTATTTGCATGAAATAAAATTGAACTAAAGTGCTAAACACACTTATTCGAACACTTGTTTTATCGTCACCCTCATCTCCCTTTCCTCCTTGAAATATTGGGATGCGCAATTACAGCATCAAGGTCAAATCATTTTGTTCCAAGCAGCAATTTCACAAAAACACTTTAGGCATTTTTATGAAAAATTACATTTCATTCCGCTATAGTAACTCTCACTGATGTGTTTGTTGAAATGGTAAGTTTTTCCGGAACACTCGAGTAATTTCGAACCAAGAGTTGTCTAGGTTGTGTAGACTAGATTGGATTAGGTCAAAGTGGGATTGAAGGAAAAGCAAGCTAAAGCATTTTAAATTAGTTTTCATTTCAAACTTTTTTTTATTACTAATTTAATAAAAATATTATTTTTGTAGATACGTTCAGTTTAATCTTCTGCACAAAGTAATATCAACAGTTCTTGAATATTTGTCATGGGCATCGTGGCATTGGATGTGAAACATTTTAAATTAAGAGGAAAAGTTATTAAATTCCAGGATGCTCAACAATGGTTGAGATGACTGTGTAGAAAATTAAACAAAACACATCTTCTGGCGTAATATGTGACTACCCGCTTCAGTGGCTGAATGGTCTAAGGCGTCACTCTTGTGTTAGAAGGGCCGGCTGATGGGGAGATCTGGGTTAGGATCCCGGTCGGGTCTACTGCGGGGTGATATCTCCTACGCAAATGAGGGTAGATTACTTCTAAAATGTTTCCTTCCTCATCCCTTACTGATTAAACTAATTATAATATACGCGTGTAAACCGAACAGGTATTAAAACATGGTGATTAAAAATATGTATCGTGTTTTTAAAAATATATTTTTAAAATAAAAAACCCGCATGTATACCGGCCTTGAACTCGCTTTCTCCTTTATCCTACTGGAGTATGCTCACGGTATTGTTTGAGGTTCCCGCAAACATCAAGGAAAAAAATACCTCTCCTCACCCCACGGATTCTTGTGAGAGTTACGAAAGTTACCGAGGTAGGTAAAATAATATCCTCTAAGGGTGCCACTTTTAACTTTTAATATTATTTCCCATAAAATAGTTAAACAAGTTAAAAAAACCACAGCTACATATTGACTGAAAATATTAGTGCTTTTTACTTTCTAAGCTTACCTTCATACCATAAAAACACTTAATTTTTGTAGCCAAGGCATTTTACGATTCGTTTATTTTCCACTTTCAATAAATAGGCGCCTTTTCAGACGTCCCAAAAAAATTGTAAAAAATAATGTAAATCTTAAATTTGATGAGCTCAAAATTAGATTTAATATTATCAGGCCAATTTAGCTTTCACTAAGTCGTTATTTTGATGCTCCAAGTTATATGACGATGAGATTCGACACCAAACTTTGAGAAAAATCTGATAGTGGAAAATCCGTCAAATTCACATAGAATTATACATGTAGATTTGGGTACTTTTTTTAAGTTATAATAATTAATTATATGTTTATTAAATGTCACAATCAATCATTTCACTTTGATTTCATATTTAATTTTAAATATATTTCACTTGTGACAAATATTGAAACAATAAAAGTGATAAAAGTCCTACAATAAACGCACACAATTCCTATTATTAATTTGCACAATATTGTTGATTTATAATTACAAAAACAGTTCAAACAAAAACAAGGGGTGACTGTTTTTAGTAAGCCTATTTATATATGAAGTACCCGGGAAACTCTTTTCTTTTTTTCAAACAAACAGAAAAAAAAAATCAATTTTCTCTCCCTACCCAGTTTTTAATGAATTTTAAAAAAAACTAGTAAATACTTTAAAATTCTGGCTTCAAGATGTACAGTACATGTTCGATACAGGGGCTACTAATTTTAAAATATCAGACCTCTGCTTGAGATAAATATCGTGCAATACTCACATGACAGGTAAACAAACTCTTCATTTTATTAATATGTATATATATATATATATACACAGGTAAACAAACTCTTCATTTTATTAATATATATATATACAGGTAAACAAACTCTTCATTTTATTAATATATATATATATATATACAGGTAAACAAACTCTTCATTTTATTAATATGTATATATATATATACAGGTAAACAAACTCTTTATTGAATATATATATGTACAGGTAAACAAACTCTGCATTTTATTAATATGTATATATATACATATTAATAAAATGAAGAGTTTGTTTACCTGTCATGTATATATATATATGTGTTTATATATGCATACATATTAATAAAATGAAGAGTTGGTTTACCTGTCATGTGAGTATTGCGCGATATTTATCTCAAGCAGTGGTCTTATATATATATATTTGTTTACTATACCTTCTATAAAAAACAGTGTATGCCTATAAAACAAATACAGTATTATTGATTGTTGGAAGCTCCGTAAGGATACGCCCGGTCCATGAGTCCTTACAAAGGATGAAGGATGTGAGTTTACGCGTAAAAAATAAAAAATCACAAATAAAAAACCCAACAGAAAACACGTCCTGATAGCTTTTTTTTTGTTCTAATAATACGGACACATGTTTGTTTATATTTTAGACATGATGTTTATATTATGTAATTTAAAAATACACACTAAGAACTTTTTAACCTGAATTGGGGGCCTCATGATTTTGGAGGTACTACTCTCGCATTAGACTCGACTGCCGATGATGGAGAGATTGAGGCTCGAATCTCGGTCAGGTGTACTGAAGGGGGTTTATCGAAAATGGTTTTCTACTTTACCTCCACACAAATGCGGGCACACTTTATCTAAATATAAACTTCCTAATCCTTAAAACCAATAGTGAAATTAATGCATAAATGTATAACCCGAACGCGTAGTAAGACGCGGCTCTAAAAAAAACTTTTTATATTTAAAAACTTGAATTTTAATTATTCTTTTTACCGCCATTCCGTGCTATCCGAGTTTTCGATAGTTAGAGATTGGCCCGAGGTCCCGTTCAACTCGAATAATCGAGACTCTACAGCCCTGAGCAAATTGCGGCCCGCCACCTAATACCATAGCTGCGTGGCCCGCAAGCCATAACTATCTATCTATGAAAACAAAATAAGTGATAAAAATACCAGAATTTATAAAATCTATTTTTACGGAAGTATATAGAATTTCTATTCAACCCAAATCATTGAGTAAACTTCAACTTGAGATAATAAAACCCGCAGTGTAATACATATCTAAGAAAAAATTGCAAATATTAAAGATTAGATCGAAAAACGCTGGTTATTTTTGGATTAAATTATATATTAAACAAACATATTCTATAAACTCAATACAAACCTCTTAAGATCATGTATTATTGATGAACATTTACGAGCAGTTTTAAGAATTACAACTACCATATTTACTCCTGACATTAAGGAAATTATGAAAAAATTGTATTGATCTGTGTTGTGCTTTATTGGATAGTCACAAATTTCTTTTTAATTGTTTATCCTTTTTATGTTATATATAATAAATATAATAAATTTTGTCTACTGGAAAAAATCATATTTTATTTGGCTGCCTGCTATTATATATTTTGAATTCTCACTGCGGCTCTTTAGCCAAAATATTTGTCCAGGTCTGCTGAGTCTATTGTATATCTACAAATTTACCGGGGGTGAGGCTGGGCTGAGTTTGGGTTTGAGATGTATTATTATTATTATTATTATTATTAGCACCGCGTCTTACTACCCGTTCGGGTTGTACGCACTTACGCTAATGTGTAATGGTAAGGGTGATTGTGAGATGAAATGGAGGACCTACAGTTTAACGTGGAATCCGAACCACGCCCTATTCCCTTCCCCCTTTGCGTTACGCATGGGACCGATGGGAAAGTGTCTGCTTCACATTTATTCTCCCAAAATCCCTAAATGGTGCCCCCATGTTGGCGGAACCCGGACAACGTCCATCTTGGCACCGACCGTCTAGTCACGGGTGTTGTACGGCTGAATCCCTCTATAGTCAGCTGTGTAAGGGTGGGAAAATGTGAGGATACCAATCCCATCATACAACAAGAAGTTGGTAGTGCTAGCTGATCAGAACAGCTCCACGAGGCTCCCGCCGGTTAACCTAGGGTTAATCTCTCGAGAAACAGGATCTATACCTATGGCTGAGTTTCTGACCTCCTCCGTGACTCTGTGTCACTATGGAGGGGCCAACTCTTCCCGCCAAGGTCAGGAAAAGGCGAGGGAGCGGGGTCTTCACAAGCTACCCAATGATGATGGCACCGCCGAATGTTAGGGGTTGGTAATCCCAAAATGCTCGCACACACGATGATCCGCTCAGAGGGTACGGCTAGATAAGTCCTGTGACGATATGTTTGTTCCCTCCAGGATCGCCAGGAGCTCCGCCGTCCAGCCTTGGGGTGTGTCGGTGCGAAAAATAGCCCCTTGTGAGACGGATACGGTGTCACAATCCCGTCGGAAGGAATCCATAATACCAAGTTTACCGTGGACTGACGTTACCTCATCCCAACTCACCTCCGTCTGGCTAATCGTTTTATTAGCTCACTGTAATGAAGGCATTAAGAAAATCGCTAGATGTAATTAATGTTTTGAAGATAAGACTTTTTTTTAGAATGTTTTGAAGACAATGAGGTTTTGTTCCCTAGTAGAGTATACTTTCAAAGTTAAGTTTTAGCTTTGTTTTTCTAGAGAGATTTTTATTTTTGGAAGATATAAACGATCGCTCAATACATTTACTTTTAATTACTTTATTATTTAGCGTAGTTTATTCTTTGCTACATTAAAATAAGAAGCTTTGATATAATCTAAGTGCTTACAGGGTAATTCAATTTTAATGGTGTGGATGCTATTTTTAAGATAAGTAATTTCAAAATTCTTACAATATGTAACAACAACAAAATGGTGGAATGGGGGGAGAGGGGGCGGTTGATATTTTAATCAATTTATGATGGCGAATATATTATAAATTTAAACTGTTTTATCAGGTGGGATTAGGTATTATTATTATTATTATTAACACCGCGTCTTACTACCCGTTCGGGTAATACGCACTTACGCTAACGTGTAGTGGTAGGGTGATTGTGAGATTAAATGGAGGACCTACAGTGGGATCCGAACCACGGTGGAGGCCTGGCATTCCCCACATTCACAAGTTGTGATTAATACACGTCTTGTCAGAGGTGAAGGAAGGAGTTTGGCAATCAGATAAATCTGTGCCGGTACCCAAGGGTTGAGCCCCGGACCCCCAGCACAGAAGTCCGACACCTTACTCCTGTATCACCAGGTCCCCCGTGGGATTATTTGAGCGATCATTACACTCACCCGGAAAGCCGTGTATATTTTCAGCCCGAATGGACGCTCTGCGTATGATTTCGTCGCATAATTACAAATTGTGTTTCTTTCCCACAGGCGTTCCTAACATTCGCCTTAATATTGTTTCCTTGGATTAGATTTTTTTTATCGTGGACAGTACTTGTATACGAGAATAATTTATAATATAAGGTGATGGTTTTTCCTCGGTCAAGAATTGTTTAAAAACTAATATTGGTTGACTTTCAAACTAAATGCTATCCCATTTTCATGAGGTCAGGTTAATTTGTAAATAAAAGTAGATTAATTTGGTAAAATACTTTGATTCAAACACAGTAAGTATTAATTTGTTGCTACAGTCCAATGTTCGTAGGAAGGGCCCTTTAGAAAATACAAACTTATATTTGCTGTTAACATTGTTAACACTTTATATCAAAACTTACAGCTGTAAATTACACGACTTGACGTACGAATAAGTGAAATTAGATCTAGTAGCTTTTATAGCTTTCAGATAAGGTTCTTCATATAAAATTTGGATTGTAGGTTAACTTTTGAGGCTGCTTATATGTAGTAAAGAGAGTTATATGTTTTTAAAATAAACAAACCGTTACTTGGTTTTACTAATGATACTATTATTTTAAAAAAAATACTATACTAAAACCAAGGCAAGGCACTAAACTGGTAGTAAACACAGACTCATTCATTCTGCTCTTATCCTTTATCAGGACTAATAATCTTATATCTTCTCGGGAATCGAAGTCACAAAGTCTCTCAGAGGTATTTCCTACAATATAGTAGCAGTATTGACTTTGTAGTGTAAAATATATAGCTTAGTGGAATAGGATGAGCGAATGGAAATTATCCATTCTCCTGTTTTCATTTAGAAGCCTATACCTGTCATAGAGCACATATACCGACCACCTTACTCACGAGTAGCTAGGGTTGCATACCGACACGGCGCTCGTTACACAAAACTGACCTTGTGAGCCCTGGATTGCCATGGTTCGAGTCTAGAAGGTACTTAGCATAGTTTACTATGTGTGTGTGTGTATATTCATCCTGCCATCCGGATAATGAACGATACTTATGCTAAGGTTTAAGGTGTATTAAGTATTCTATTTGTATATTTTAACGACTTTTTTTTACCCAGCACATATGTGTTTTCTTAATAACCACGATTTTTAAGATGAATGTATTAACGAAAAATAAAAAATTTAAATCTCATATTTATAAAAATACATATCAACAAAATATGTCGGATATTTCTTTGGCTAGTTAGGTAGCCTACTTTGACCATAATCTTATAATATTTAACTGGACTCTTTGGCCAGATTAAAATTCCAACCACTTGTTTCCACGTGTTTTCTTTTTTCTTTATATTATATTCTTGTTCGGCGGTCTACAATCTTTAAGTAGTTTTGTGCCAAAGTCACTCAGCGTACCAACCAACCTAAGCCCACCCAAATCGTTTATATATTGTTAAAATACAAAACTTAAAATTTTGTGAGCTCTAGTTGTAAAGAAAACTACTTAAGTATTAATGCAATAATTCTCCAATCCCATAGAGTATTTAAATATAAGTAAGTCTCTCAAAAAGTTTGTTTTTCCTTAAACCTCTTAGAAGAAATATTTGTACAACAATGATTTATCTCCTTCATTTTAGACTCAATAGTCAATATTTACATTTTTTTTTAGTCAAAATTTATAAATGAAGAATTTAATAGCAATGCGATGACATGAAGATGTGCAACACCTAATAAAATGTCGAAAATGTTAACCGGAAGTTGAAATTTTAATACGAAGTGTTGACCCTTGTGGACCCAATATTGATCTTTTTTATCGGTCCAAACATACAAATGAGGACATTAGTAATTTAAAACCGGGACTCAAAAATTTGTTTATATAGGTATAGGTCAATATATGCTCGGGTTTTCTAGTGTCTATTATTTCGTTTCACATATATACGAGTTTTGAGTAAATATCTCCATTCCTTAAAAATAGAGTGAGAAAGTCTGTGCTGAGTTCCGTACTATTTATTTTTTAATTTGAATGTACATATTATAAACTAAAACTTAATACATGATATGTTTATATTAACCTATTTTATTAATTATTTTTTCAAGGTAGTTATATAAAAGATAATAATATAATAAAAGGACTTATATTTTCCCTACCGATTTACCGCAGTAACTACCGATACTTGTTTTTCTCACAGACCTGGTTTACTATTACTTCCCAAGCTGGAACGTGCTTGTTTTTTGTTTAGTTTTTCGATCCAATCATAATAGAATTACCCTCGAGCTAAGTCGAATATTTGCGTTACATTGTGGTTGAAAGGACTAAAAATAACCCACTTATTTCTCACTCTCCCATTTCCCATCACGAACGTGTTTTGAAAAATAACGTGCTTTAAACATTGACATTGTGTTTATAACCCCTTTTTTTATTGGTGTCACTGGTAGTTTATTTTTATAAAATAAAAAATAATATTTATAAATATATGAAGCTTGTTTGAAATATTACGTACTTTTTAAAATCATTAAAAGGCATTTGATTCAGTTTTGAGAGGTTTGATGCCCTGCAACACGACTGTCACGCGCACCTGAGTACACTGTGAACGAAATAAAGGCGTTGGTTGGTCTCTTATCTTGTCTAGTTCGCGTGTGGCGAGACTTCCAGGTTTAGAATCCTGGCTGGGTGTACTAAAAGGTTTATTCCTAAATAGTTTTCCATCCTCCCTCCACGCAAAGGCGCGTATACCTCCTCCCAGTCCCATCTCCTTAAGTCTGACTCCATCATAGTAAATATGCGGGCGAATATTCTGGACGGTTAACAAGACGTGGAAAAAAGAAACGTATTTTTTTTATTTAGCGCCGTGTCTTACAACCCATTCGGGTTGTGCCGCCTATGTCCTAATTACGCTAATGGACTAAGGATGAGGAATGTTGAATTTGAGAGGATATATTTACCTGAATTTGCATGGAGAAAAAGTGTAAGACTAACTAGAATAAACCACCACAATACACCTTACCGGGATCGAACCCTGATATCCCATCATGGTAGTATAGTATATTGCGAGAATGACGCCTTAGGCCATGCGACCACCGAAGCGGGTAACGTAACTGTTGGACTACCGGGTAAGGTAGGGGTTCTATGCGAGGGAAGGAAATACTTAATAATATTTTAGTTTCTTTTGAAACACGGACGATTGACAGCTTAATATGAATCAAGGATAACTAGGGAAGTTTAGAGGTAGAGTAATTGCACCCACAGTAGCGTAAAAGGAAGGCGAGTAAACTACACCAAATGCACCTGAACATGGTTCCAACTTCGACCTCTCCATCAAAGTCGACCAACTTCAATATGAATCTAACGCTGGCCACCGGTTCGAGTAATATGGAACTAATCACATTACTCTTTAATCTCCCTTTTTCTCTCTTTCTCTGTGAAGAAAACAAAGAACAAGGATATTTTTAGTACATTATTTTATTATATTTGGTTACACTGTAGATTAATAAAATAAAACTATCTGTATGGACTTTAATTAACTATATGTATACCCTGATTTTAATAAGTAGCCCATTTTTGATTGATAGTTACTAAATTTTGGCATTGTATAAATATAATATTAGGTATTATTTGATGTATTGATTAAAAGTTATCAAAAGCTTCCAATAATATAATACTCCCTTATACGCGCCGTTGTGGCAACATAAGTTTCCAGTTTTTAAATAACGGACTTCGTATCAAAATCAGACTTTAGCTTAAGTTTTACAATTTTTAATTTGATTGTAATTTAGGTCCACATTGTATGAGTTCGTTTATAAATAATACTATGTGCCAATTTATTTATTTCCAAGCAGATCTATGTATTTACAAACTGTTTGATACAATTAAATTTTTTAAAGTGGCTATTACTCTTCGTCTTAGAGGTCAGGGTTGGATTCCGGTTCGATACACTGCTAATGTATTGACACCTATTATGGTAACCCTCGCTGAAGATCCTTAACATTTTTATTGATTTGGTTAAAATTAAATTGTTAGCAGATTTCACTTTTGAGTTGTTCTTTTCAATCGTGCGTTACGCGATATTTGACTATACTAATGGGATATTAAATATATTGGAAACGTTTAGAGGAAATGTACCCGCATTTCGCGTGAAGGAAGAGTGGGAAACCGTTTGGGAAAAATCCTCATTGCATCTGACCCGAATTTGGATCCAAATATCGCCGTCACCTGCAAATCAGACAATAAGTTCGCGTGCCCACCGACCCACGAGTAATGAAAACAAATATTTGCGTAGTGTGATTGCATGAAAGACTGTTTACTCTAGGAACAAACTTTAAATAAATCCTGTTTTGCTCAAACAAAACTTAGGGAAGCACTAACAACCTGTCCTTAAAAATACTAGTTTTTTTTAAACTTTGCCTGCTATTCGTTAATGTTAGTAACGAATTTGAAATGAGATAGTTAAATTTGACTAATTGAATCCTCGATTCTCCTACCAAGTAGAATAAGTGACAATTACAACATTATAACATGAAGGCTTGGGAAGGATTAGACATATCAGAAGTATACAAGTACAACAAATAAGTTTATTTAAATGTAAATAAGATAAATATAATTACAAGCGTTTTAAATTGATATTAGATCAAGCAGTCCATTATTATTAAATATAACTTTATTCAGTTGTCATATTCGTATACTTCCCGATAGGCAGGAGTATAAATAAGCTCCTTGATGACAAGGAACTAACAGAAGTAATATTGGACATATAGTTTAGTTTAGTAACTCTAGTAATAAGGATACACACTCATTCTCCTACGAAGGAGCGTTTGCCTAAACACAGCGGTAGTCAAAGATAGGTAACAAATAATAATATAAGGTTAAGCCCCAATATATAAAAACAATCCAGCCTAAATAATCCCAGACTAAGGCCTGAAAGGTCTATTCATGAATAAGAGTGAAATTATAGTTAATGAAAACGAGGGGTATTTAATCCTAATTTTATAGAGTTAGAAGATAGTTATTTAAGCTAGCTATCGTGAGTTAACTCTAGAGAGAGTTACGAAAAGCTAAGAATAATCTCCTTGGAGAGGAACTAACATATTACAAATAGTAAATGGTGAGTTATCAAGAATCTATACGGTTAAATTATTATGTCGGTCATTTCCTAGTAAGTACTGCCTGGACATTCAAGAGTATATTTATATTTACCCCCTAACTTGGGCACACAATAAATATTACAAACAATAATTGTTTTACTTAATACAAACGGGGCCTGATACAAAGCACTATCCCCGCGGGCCACTACTACGGACTAGTAGTGCTCCCACAGGTTGCGCGCCGTAAATAGATACACAAAAAGGAAATAACAGAGACTGCTATATGTCACTGACCTAACTAGGTTATTGAAGAAAACGTTATATAACTTAATTTTCGCCATAAAGAGATCCTAAACTTGGTCATACGGTTTAGGAAGTCATTATTATTCCCTAATATATAAAACTATATCTTAAGGACTTAAAAAAATCAGCCACACTGACATAGTAAATAAAGTCGTATGGACCATCATAAATATAGCATTAAACCCTTCATTCTAAACTACACCATATGGGTATAGGAAAACATGTCTGAACTTTGACAAACAAAAAACTATCTGATGGACATAGAAAGTCAGATACTCTTGACACAATAAACTATGTCTGATGGACATAGAAATTCGGATACTCATGACACATTAAACTATGTCTAATGGGCATAGCTAAGGGGTGTTACGAATCTAATCAAGATATAGCTTAGAAATACTTAAAGTCCTAGATGAGGTTTCAACTACGACGAGGTGGAGAGACCGACGCCTGACACATCGTAGTCACCAGTAGTTTCTTCGACGATTGTAGAGTTACGTCCTAGTTCTCCCTCCGTCGAATTGATTAAATATAATATATACGTGTGTGTAGGGGGGGGGGTGAAGCGAGGAATTACGTTTATATAGTAACAGAACTGACGATCTTAGGGACAGTATGCATCTGGACATCTAAAGGGGGGAAGAGGCTTAAGTTGCAAAATTGCGCCGAGTGACCACTAGCGCTCTTTGATGGTGTGGCGCCCACAGAAAAGCTTCTCTGCGATTTCCTCGAAGTGGGGCCTGTTGGAGAGATGTCGTTTTGCTGATGGTACCAGCATAGTCAGCTGGGACAGTTTTACTTAAGTTTGAGCGTTTCCCGGCAACATGAATTCTCCGTGAGATAATCCTTGCCACTCACCATTAGAATATACTAGCTCTTGTATTCATCGTATTAATTATATCCATGGTATTTGACTGTACGTGTAAAATAGCGGGTTTAAAACGGTACATAATTTATTGGAATTGCAATGCTACTAAGTGCAAAGGCAAAGGCAGTAAGAGTGAATGTAAGAGTTATAAGGCAGTTCAGTTTATTGAGTATTCCGGGCAAATTCTTTTGGGAAAGTCTTAAATTATGGTGCTTGAAAATATTGCAGACAATATATAGGGTGTGTAATGTGGTTTCTTGCCAGGCAGAGATCTAATGGGCCAGGTGTTTGCATTGCAACAAGTAATTTGAGAAATGTATGCCAATACGAAAGAAAATGTATTATCCATTTGCTGATATGGAGATAGCTTACTATCGGGTGAACAGGAGTATGTTATGGAATGTTCTGAAAGAATAAAGTGTGGATGCATGGTTATTAAATTCAATTATGGTAGTGTGAATATGTGTTTGGTGTGCCAACAATGGACAATGTGTGTGTGAGAGTGCTGCTATATGCAGATGTTGTAATAATGGCTGAGAATGAAAGTGTCTTGTAGAATGCATTAAATCGTTCGATTATGGTGGCAGAATGGATCTTCGTTTAACTGTCCCCAAAACTAAATTGATAGTTTTTTTATAAAATAATGGATAAGAAAATTATTGTGAGCTTAGTATTAATGGAAAATTGTTAAAACAAGTGAATAATTCTGTGTATTTGGCCAGAATGTTTTGTAAAAATGGAAGGTTAGATGGTGAAATCGTCAGACGGGTGAACGCATCTCGGAGAATAGTTGGATGTATGTGAACTATTGCGAAGTATGGAGTATTATAGAAAGGGGTAAAGGTGGTGGAATGTTAACACCAACTTTGTTTTATGGATGTGAAGCGTGGTTTTGTCAGGCGAAACACAAGAGAAATGTGATTGCAGTTGAAATAAGATATCTAAGAAATGTATGTGGAAAAATTCGTATGAACAGAGTCAGTAATGAATGGGTGCTGAAGGAGTGCAGGTTTGAAAGGGATTCTAATAGGTCATTATGAAAGTCGTCTTACATTGGTTTGGGCATGTTGAAAAGATGAGTGTGGATCGAGTGACGAAGTAAATATACTGTGGAAGAGCGTGTGGATCAAAAGGAAGGGGTGGGCCATGTAATACGTGGTTAAATGTTGTGTACAGTAGCCCCATGGCTTCTTTGGTGCTGACTGACAGCTCACAGCTGACCTCTGACGGTCAACATTTAGGTATATACCTAAATGTTGACCGTCAGAAGTGACATATGCTAAACACATGTTTTTGTAGATAATCTGGTTCGGCGTAGGGATACATAATTTGGTATTTTAACTTTTCAAAGCTCTCAGTCAGCACCAAAGAAGCCATGGGGCTACTGTATGAATGCGTGAAAAAGAAAACATTAAGAGTTTTAAGAATAAAATATCATATATTACTCGATATAGGGATGTTGTCGAAACGAAGGGAGTATGCATGGATAGAAAAGTGTGGAGAAAGTTAGCGAGGATGTGATGGATTAAGTACGGAGTTGTTTTTGAGCTATATACTCAGTTTTTTGCCTACCCCTTAGGGAACGGCGTGATTAGCTATATATGTATATGTAAGTAAAAGTTTGTTTCTTTCTCACTCTATCTATCTAATTTTCTTCCAACCCATTTTAATAGTGTATTTTTAACCTAATTTGTGGTAGAATGGTCTAAGGCGTCGACATGTCTAGATATTTAAATTATTAGAGCAGTATTTTAATATGATTTCGAGGCCTTTGTCGATCAAGTCTCACCTACTTAGTGTGGGTGTGAATGTGAAGAGAATAAAACAATTTACCTACTTTGTTTCCAGCTTACTATGTCAAGGGATACAGATACCATCTTCTTGCAAGGGAGTTTTCTTAACGTGACATGTTTTTTGTTTGTTTGAAGTTCAGAGCGTTTTGTATACATATAGTCATGTTTTAAAAGCTAAATGCGTCTTGTTCTGGGTAACTACACCAGATAGTCTTAAGTACACAGAAATAAGAGGGATTCTAAGAAAATGTACTACAACTTGTATGGTCAGAAAATGGACAGCCACAAAAATAAAACCACTCTGTGCACCAGGCTTCCGGGGAACTAAATGAGTACCCGAATAAGTTCAAATCTTTGCTTCGTCCCCACTGATAAGTCACTGAAACCTATCGTGGAATCGAACCTGGTTCCCCCTTGTCAACGTCAGTATAAGAGAGCTCTTCACTTTTAACCAGCCGTATAGTTCGCTTGCTATGATCCAAATTTAATGGTCGCGCAATCTTCACCCGCCAGCACCAACCTTAACGCCTCATATCCTGTGTTTGATGGTAACAAGGACGTGACATAGTTTTACGTCTCTCACGAGTGGCAGTTATAAATAGTTAGGTGGGGCCAAGAAACGACTCGTCGTAAAAATTCTTATTTGCATGATAAGAAGCTGTGCAAAATATACTCTTCCTAATCGAGAGTGTTGTGACGTCAACGCGAGAACAAGACGCGCGTAACCGTGGCAGAAGATAAGTGACGTCATCACGCAAAAAAATGCATGCACTTATGTTTAACTGTGGCAAGCATATATTCATTGTAAAATGTAGTAAAAATTTTGTCACGTCATCACTTGAACAAAAAAACGCGTAGCACCTTTGGTCGAATGTAACTAGATTTATTTAATGTTATCACGCTAAAAAAAAACGCATTAACTCGTGATAAATTGTGGAACTAGTTTTGTCACGTCTTCACGCTATCAAGAGGAAAGGACTATTGGTAGAATGTGGCAAAAAAATGTTACGTCATCGTGCGAGTGAGAAGCGACCTTTAGATAAATTTGTAAATATTAGAAAACATATGTCTAAAGGGCCTTTAATGCCAATTGTACGTGTGTTTATCACCTTCATTTGTTCGCTGGACTTTTGAATAAAAACCTTTGAGTTTTGTTTTATTCGTCTTTATTTTCATTTTTATTTAATCTTCATCGTACACTTTCTAAACATAGTTAAACATCAGTACACATCATGCAAAACTAACCCATTACAACACACTTAAACACTAAACTCGCAACACTTGTTCCAAGAACTGTAATATCTGGTTAAGACGGATCTATACACACATATACCTACTTTGGTGGCCGCATGGTATAAAGCGTCACCATCGTATTAGACTAGAATGCCGATGACAGGAAGATCGGGGTTCCAATCTCGGTTGGGTGAACTAAGAGTTGGTTTTCCAAAATTGTTCTCCACTCTCCCTCCACACAAATAATGGTACACGTCTTCTAGCAATTCAACCTCCCTCATCCTCAACTCATTAGCGTAATTAATACGTATAACCTAAACAGGTAATGAGACGCGATGCTAAAAAAAAAATTACACATAAAGTACTTTTTGGCACAAGCAAAGTCTCATTCTATATTCGTCACAAACTTCTCGACCACTACAGAGGCTTGAATATGCCCTAATGTACTAATATTAAGTTAAAAGCACTTAATGGAAGTAAAGGTAAGACTTCTCGTGCATGTGTAGGTTCGAATCTCTGACGAATAGTGAATGCTCTGTACAGTTGTATCATTGTCATTACATAAGGACTCCAATACCTCTTATGACAAACACACAAACTGATAAACCTGCCTACCTCTATCGCTAAGACCACAAACTAAACGGCTAGACTGGTTTGCCGCGTACAAGAAGGTCGGTCGGTATTCTAATCCTGACATGGTATACTGAGGGTGTGTTTTTTACTGAATGGATCACCTCTCTCCCTCCACGTAAATGCGGGTAGATTTTTTTCTAATTTCTACATCTTTCATCCCTTCAGCATTAACGTATTTGAATTCGGTTTGTCCGGATATGTGGTAAGGTTCGTTGAAAATATGCATAAATCTCTTTGAAAAACGAATCAAATCGGTCCCATCGAAGGTACGAACAAATCCTTTCACAAGTTGTGGCCACAACAATTTTCCACTTATATATCTTTGTCTAATAGTATAAATATAAAACATAATGAAATATAATAGCAATTTTACCTTGGCCGATTACAGCATGACCCTATCTTATATGCTGCACGATAGTAAAGGTAAGCTTCAGGGTTGTTTTAATTTTATCCAGCCCATAAAAAACCACCTGGGTTTTATTTTTAAAAAACACACCAAAAAACCCACTTATTAAATTTTAGATACAACTCAATCATCTGATTTTTGAAAATGGTTAGTCATTCTGTTGAAAACCTTTTGGTTCAAACCCAATAATAATATATTGATTTGTATTTGGTGTTATACACAGTTTCTGAAATTACAGATTTTATACATTAGACTTGAGCTATAAAATATGTTTAAATTGGTCGAACAAAATAATATGTTCAACTAGCAACTCAGTTGGGATAATATTTTAAGCTATACTGTATTAATACTAGGCCCTAGAAATAATACTTTGTCAAAAAAGCAAATGAGAGTACAAAAGTTCTTACCTTTATATTTAACTAAAGAAAGCAATAAATCAATTCTGCAGCTGGCCTGCCAGTAATTTGATGCATAATACCCTATTTATATTCCTTCTACCAACCAGTATTTTATTTTTGAACCTGCTGGCTTATACAGTATTGTTGTTAAGTTACATTGTTGCATTATTTTTTTCCTGTATTATGTCTCTTATTACTTCTTTCCCAACTATATTAGAATAAAAATATGTTGCGCTGGATCCCGAATAAATAATATATTTGAATTATTGGTTCAGTCAGATAACATACATAATATCTTTAACTAAACCAAAAACCCAATAAAACCCCAAAATAACCCAACTTTTTTCTAAAATAACCTGGTTTTTTTTCAACCCTGGTAGCTTGCTACTTTTCGTGGTGTATTCTGTTCTGAAAAAAAAAATCAAGACCCTTTGGAAAAAAAAAGTGCACGCGTACGAATTGTGTAGATGTTCTTTATTCAAGACTAGAATGTAGGCAGTCCTATAAAATATCAAATTAAATTAGGCTTATGTGTAAAGTGTGAATTGGTGTGAATTTTTCTCAGCGTGTAACTTGTTATTTACATGCACGCGCTCGTAACTTTTTCCTCGTTTCACGAAATACTTTGTAAACACACACAACTATGGCTTATTATAAACATGTTTTACCCTCGCCTTTGCCTCCGTAAATTTAACTATAGTAAGAAAGAGTATGCCAGAAAGGATCGTATCTGACTTTTATAAAAATGTTTTAAACTATTTTCGTATAACCTGCTTCGGTGGCCGCATGGTCTAAGGCGTCACCCTCGAATACCGATCGAATATACTGAGGATAATTTTCCTCCGCGCAAACACGGGTACTCTCCCTCTAACTTAAACATTCCTAATCCATAACTCACTATCGTAATTAGTACATATGGGGAATGGCAGCCCTCCACCGTGGTTCGGATCCCACGTTAAACTGTAGGTCCTCCATTCAGGGTGTCTACCATCCGGGAAAATCGGGGAAAACGGGAATAAGTCGGGAATTTGGTAAATCACAATAAAAATCCGGGAAAAGGATATTTTACTCAAAATATGAAATACGATAATCATTAATTCAGTAAATTATAATGTCATTTTTTTGTTTGTAGCTGTGTAATATATTTTTAATTAATAGTAAACAATTTTAATACGAATTAAAAAAATATTCAAATTTTATTATTATTCATAAAAAAAAGGTTAATAGAAAAATGAGGGTGGATAGGGGGGGGGGTGCGAGCTAGGAGGATGTGACATACTTTTTTAGTCGGGGATTTTAGGAAATGATCAGGGAAAATCAGGGAAAAGGTCGGGGATTTCATTGGTCAAGTTGAGTAGACACTATGTCCATTTCATCTCACAATCACCATACCATTACACATTAGCGTAAGAAAGTATAACCCAAACGGGTAGTAAGACACGGTACTACTACTACTACTACTAATAATAATAATAATAATAATACATATGCGTATAACCTCAACAAGTAGTAAAACGTGGTGCTAAAAAAAATACTTTCATACATTCATACGTCTTATGATTTACAGAAGTTACGTTTTTTGATAAATATTATCTCTATTAATATCTAAACAATACCACTAATAATAAAATAAAATATTATTAATAATGATAGAAAAAAAGTTTGATTTTCTTAAAGCTCCTTCCTACCAGAATCGAATTATAGCAATGGCATTAACGTCGCAGCCTACCTGGAGATTTCGAAACCATTTTGCGAAGCGGGTTGCATCTTAACTTGACGCACCTAAGCAGTCCAAGCAGTAAGCACTATTACATTTAGACACTAATGTATGAAATAGAAAGAGAAGGAAGAAAATGAACAGTTCACCCTGTGTAGCCTTTTTTTATCTACCGATGACACTTCCCCTCTTCCTCTGACGAGTTTACACAGTTACTGTACTATTTGTTCCTTGAAAACATTGAATTGCTTTTTAAAATCACCTCTATATTGCTTCCTATTTTACATGTACATATGCTACGATGGAAGACTCCTACAG
Source organism: Timema douglasi (assembly GCA_901482245.1). Lineage (NCBI taxonomy): Eukaryota > Metazoa > Arthropoda > Insecta > Phasmatodea > Timematidae > Timema > Timema douglasi. The sequence goes on from CABEEJ010000440.1 coordinate 186,184, forward strand.
GCCATTTTCGTGACTAAGCCAAATTGTCTGAGCTTTAGATGAATTATAATAAATATGTTTAAAAACACTACTCAAATTATTATTTTGCACCGCGTCTTACTACCCGTTCGGATTATACGCTTTAAGTACTAATTACGCTAATGGATTAAGAATTGGGAAGGTTAAATTAGAGTAAGTGAACCCGCATTTGCGTGGAGAGAGAGAGAGAGAGAGAGAGTGGAAAACCATTTAGGAACACACACACCCAGTTTACCCGACCGAGATTCGAACCTCGATCCCCCCCGTCCTCAGCAGTCGAATTTAACAAGACTAGCGCGTTAGCCAACTACGCCACCGAGGCGGGTAACTACTTAAAGATTAAAATAATAATTTTACGACATTTTAGGACCGTTTTAAGCAATATCAGAGAACGCATGGTTTTGTTTCAACGTTATATGGGACTATTCAAAACTCGCTGAATAAAATGTAAATTCGATGACACGGGAAAGCCTCTCTGGCCCTACTGTGACGTCACACGTAGACGATTTCCTTAAAATTGGCTCGGATTAATTTATTATGATTAAATGAAATGCACCACACATAATTACTTTCCTTTATATTTTGCCGTCACTTCTCCAAAATAACATAAGCTATGAAATTGAATACTTCAAAATGTTATATTTGAAGTTTTCTAAATGAATATCTTCCATATTCGCCTTCTTTTACATTTGTTAGAAAGGAAACGCGTTCAAGGGCTAACCAACGTCATTGAGAATTTAATATTGGGATTTGAAATTGTTCTCTGAGTCAAACTTTCTTTTCATGAAATATTAAAAAAAATATAGCTTGAATTGTTTTGTTTTGTAAATGTAATTTAAGTAACTAACCTTCGCTTTTTATATGAATTGTTTAAAAACGAAATAGTTTGTAAATATTCAACATATTAGATTGCTATATTTGTACATCGCCATGTTATATGTATATAAACTGTATGCTCTAAATAATAACCGTTTTATTTGATGGACACAATATTTTAAATAAAAATGCTACGGTATTAACATAAGCTTAAGTCCTCACTTGGATTATAACAAAACTAGACCCTTCCTCTCCTCCCCCCGCATTATTATTTTCAACACACATATTGAAGAATCATCATAGACTCTACCATAAAATATGTGTGACTATCGATATTTTTATGAGAAATAAATTAAATTTTCAAAATAAAATATAGCCTATGTTACTACTCGCTGATAATGTAGCTTTATATTGGTGAAATAATTTTTAAAGTCGGTCCAGTAGTTTTTGAGTTTATCCATTACAAAAATAAATAAAAAATAAAATCTTTCCTCTTTATAATATTAGTATAGATATAGATAAACCTATTACAGACGCCCGCAAGAGCGAGCCTCTGATCTTTGGTGGTACATTCGCATTGTACTTGGCTGCCGTTCCGTTGACGAGAAGGTTGGGGTTCGAATCATGGCTGGGTGCTCTTAGGGGGGTTTCCCATACGTGATTTTCCCGACATGTCTGAATCTTCTGTTAACTACCATCTTCATTATCATTCCTTATGCCATATCGTCATTAACCCTTCAAGACATGTTCTAATAAAAACCATTCACATGCACACAAAGCGTAGTTTATTTCAGGCATCTGAGCTTGGATTCTAACCAGATGTTCTTAATTGTCATGCTCCTATTAATCTGTAATAAGTCGTTTTAAAATAGGATTACTGTCTGTAATTTTACCGAAGTCCTGTCTTGCGGCGCAATCAAACAATCGTTGAGGAGTTGCAGCGTCAAGGAATTTGCTTTCATAAACCACCTTCCTTACAGAACTAAAGAGATTAACCCAAGTTTTCTCGTCAGCTGACATGAACAATAAACGGAAATTGCTGCTCTACTCTACGAATAGGATGCCCCTTTGGTAAAGACTAACTAGCCTAAAGTTTATCACTTCATTTCCTACCGCTCACTGAAAAAACAAATTTAGCAAACATTCCCTTTTGATGTTTTCTCTATACCATAGAACGAGAGGTAAGAAAGTGGTAAAGCTATAAATTTATTAATAACAAGTTCCCAACCTAGGTTTTGGTTGCACCACCTAATTAACTACTCCATGATAAGGTTTCATCTGTGAAGTCTATTCTAGGCATCTTGGGTCTTTTTCTGACGATTCAAAAATTTAATCAAAAACAATTACATATTCATTTGCCTCACAAATATGTTTTATCAATTTTACAAGTTATGTAATTAGACGTAAATTTTCAAATTGATAAAAAAAAAACTTTTTGGAAGAGTTCCAATTTTCATTGTTCCTATCACTCTTTCATCTATGGATCTTAATCAAAATATGTTTTCCTTAAAGAGTTATTNAAAAATTCCCACTCTCCTTCCATGCAAGTGCGGGTAGATTACCTCTGAATTCTACTTTCCTCATTCTTACCCCTTTATAGTAATACTGATAATAATATACGCGTATAACCTGAACAGGTAGTAAGACACGGGGATAAAAAAAAAGTAATTGAACTTCTGACCTCTCCGAATCAGAGTGTTCGATAGGATTCAATGTTGATATAACTCCTCCAAACGTGTCGTGAGTACACTGATCACGAAAAGTTAGATTGACTGCATAAAGAGTGTCAGATAGAGCACAAATCGAAGTAGAAAATCCGATTAGAACGCGCGCTATCGCATTGATAACGTTTTCGAGCACTGCGTGCTACGCACAATTTGACAGATGGTGAACTTGAGACAAGGATGCAGGAGGTTTACACGTGGTTGCGGTGGGGACACCAGAGAACCATCCTAACCTAACCAACTTAACCTAATGTAGCTTTGGCGTTATAGTGTGGTTGCTAAGCATAACAATCGTTGAATTTTTTTATACTAAAATGAAATTTGACATACTTATTAATCTTGTTTATTATGGTGAATAAAAAAGAATACGGTGCCACTGTTGAAAAAAAAAAGTTCTTTTACACCCACCATCTTGAAAAATGGCAACTTAACAGTTTTTTGCAATTATCTCGTATACCTTTTATTATACAAAAATGTTTGTTATGACAATATATAAAGAGGAGAAAATTTTCTACAAAACAAGTTCTTATAGTTTTCTTTGTAATCCTCACCGCTCTCGTAAAGTTTCTCAGTGAGACGTTTGGGATATGATTACCATTTGTGGAGTTTGCCTTCAAAATATTTTCCTATAATGCCCAGGCTACGTTAAGTTTGGAGTTTATTTTAATATTTTCCAATTATATAGCGTCCGTATATCATATAAGGGAACAATCCCGTCGGGGAGCAAAATTTACCTCGGGCTACCACTGTGCTCGCCCCTACAGCGCGTTGTGTCCTTAATCGCTTAGGAAATTGCATTATTACTATTGAGGAAACAGCGTTGCCATTTTCTAGTTTCCTTGTGGTGACTCTCCCTTCAAATACAAGACAAGTTTCTCAACGCTGGTTAGTCGTGGTTGCCAGTAGCTCAGCACACCACCCTCAGACATAACTGAGAGCGAGGATATTTAGCAACATTTAACCGAGAGAAAGCGAAGAGAAAGCTTTTCTCCATAAGACCGGCAGTTCCCTCAGCATTGATATTGAGTGTAGCAAACTGGATATATTTACAGTTCAATTTTCACATAAATTTATCTGACAATTTGAAAAGCTACTAGATCTACTTTCACGTAATCATACGTCAAGCCTATATCTTTAGATATATATATTGCCAATATTTATAAAATAACGTTAATAAGATAGTAAAATGTTATCAATACCAGCCCCAAAAAATATGTCAGTATTTTTTTAAAGATCTTTCTTATGAAAATTGGACCGTACTTAGCATTCTAACTAACTTTTGCGGTATTGCACAAACACGGCACATGCACTGTGCAACCTCGGACGTAATGTCTGGCCAAACAAATGTAATTCTGGCCTTGTCTAAATTACCGGTGATTTGAAGGTTATAGTTAGAATCTTGGTTGGATGTACTGAAGGTGAATTTTCTTTATTAGTTTTACATTCTCTCCACGCAAATGGGGGTACATTTCCTAAATTCTCTTCTTAAGTCAACAACTCCTAAGGTTGGTTTGATATAATTTCTATCCATCTGGATTTGGGCATGCACTCAACCCTTAGTCTGGTTAGTACTGCTTGCACCATCTGGTAGAAATCCCATGTAGGCTATTAGGAGAGTTTAGAAAGTGTGGTGGCTCTTCGTTGCCTACCATATTGAATTTCTATGAGCGAGCACTAAAGAGCCTACCAATTTTGATGGAAAGCTGTTTGAGTATACCTTACAGGATTTTCTATACGCCACAATCGACATGAGACCGAGGATTTTACTTTCCCTCTGAAGGAATTTATGCTACGGATTTCTAGCTCTCAATAAAAATCCGTTGACCTTGGTTGGGTTTAAACCCTCGAACAATGAATCCTTGGGCGAGCACGTGACCCCAAGACCACAGAGTTTGACTTCTAAATGTTATAAGTGTAAAATGTAAGTATGCGTATAGCCCTGATAGATGGTAAGATGACCTCATAGAGTGACAGGCGGTGTACCCACAATGCAAGAAACCCAAGAACTGGAACTGGCGAGATGAAAGGAATATTGTTGAACTGACCTCGTGCGAAAAGGTTCCCTCGACATGAAACGAGAGTTGCTTGCTCGCTCGCCCATGTCGATGCAGACATTCCTAGCACTTTAGGTGTTGTCGAGCTAAACTTAGCCCAAAAACAAGCTGGAGCCAGGGGTGGACCAACACTCGACACTCAATCACAATCTCAAACGATTGCTAGTTTCACGGTGGAACCTCGGTGACTTTTAGACAAGCTGGAGTCAAATATGGACCAACACTCGCCACTCAATCACAATCTCAAATGAGTGCTAGTTTCACGGTGGAACCTCAGTGACTTTCAGACAAGCTGGAGCCAAAGATGGACCAACACTCGAAACTCAATCACAATCTCAAACTATTGACAATTTCACGGAGGAGCTTCCATGACTTCTATTCTTGAACCACAATAATTTTGGACTCAAAACGGATACCAGAAATATTCTTTAGTACTTATTTATTTAATATAAATCATTGGTTTTTAAATTCGCGTTGCGATAGATTTAGAAATGGTTTGTGTATTCTAAACCCCCCCTGTTTCCAAAGAGATTTATACATTAAAAAAAATCTAGTATATTGACGTTACTAACGTCTTAATACATTACGTTTACAATGAAAGTTATCAAGTTTACCTAGCATGGTTCCACTATGGTGTAGCTTATACGATAAGGCCATTGTGTAATCCGAGAGGATTGGAGGACAGTTTCTAAGATATGAGTAAATTCTACATTTTTTAAATCACTTCTTACAACCGACCTACGAGACTTCAACACAGGTGAATACAAGCCATTTGACCTTTCTCATCGACCTACATCATACTCCAGAGACGTCATATACACCGCTACTGCATTTCATACTAAGCAAGAGTCAGTCAATATAAGATACTTTCGACTTAAAACATGTTTCTTTACTTCTGAAAACTATTTTTTTTCTTGGGTGCTTAAATATACGCAGGTAAACATGACTTTGATACTACCTTTATGACCAGGCTTGTGTTCACATCTCATTGCAACCATTTTACAATTTTATCTTCAATATTAAATAATATATTTTTCAAAGTAACATTTTTTTAAAGCCTTGAGCCATTTTTTTTTAGCACAGCATTTTACTACCCGTTCGGTTTGTACGCTGAAGCCAAATCTAATTCATCAAAATTGTACCTATAATTCTTTCATTACTTTCGCAATTTGTAAACCTAAAAGTCAAATCCTAAATTGAATTCAACAATATTTTTAATATTTGTATCTTTATCTTGAATATATTATTTTTTCCAGCATAAGGCTTTATTCATTTTTTTCTTATGTTTCAAAATTCTCTATTTTATCCAACAATGTTATGAAATGTCTATGATTAGATTTTTTTTTATCATAACCTATATCATGTAGGGAATATTTACAAGTCAAATTTCACTCAATTTTAATTGGAAGAATATATATATATATTTCATCTCATTTGTAAGTCATTATTTCCACAGTATTTTTAAGTCACCCCACCCATTGTTAAAATTGTTACCTGTGTACAACACCTGCTGGTCGATCCTGGCTCACTGGGACAACAGTAAGAATTCTGGCAGTAGGCAGCTCCGAGAAGCCTTAATGTTTCTAATTGTAGCATGTTTCTACTCGACTACTTATGTGTGACCCTAAATAACCCACACCGATGGGTGGGAACGTGTACAAAGGCGTTAGTCTTGTTGTTTGGTTTATCACCTCGATCGAAAATCGGACCCATGATACATTTAGCCGAGTAAACCGAACCCCCATGGTGTTCGGGGATACTTGTTGCCTACCGTGAATTTGGTAGCCCCTGAACCTCGCCAGAGGTTATTTGTTTACTTGGGATCTCTACGGCTATAATGTAGCAGTGCAGACATCCCTACACTAGGCACCAGTAAACAATACGTCAAGTGCGTTTACGGCTCTCCGCGCGGACTGTTAACTGATGTCACTTTGGCCTACTGACGTCCCTTCGCGAGAAGGAACGGTGCTTCAAACGTTTGAAGGAGCTGTTATTGACGTATCTTAGCGAGAAGGAACGGTGCTTCAAACGTTTAGAGGAGCAGTTATTGACGTATCTTCACGAGAAGGAACGGTGCTTCAAACGTTTAGAGGAGCTGTTATTGACGTATCTTCACGAGAAGGAACGGTGCTTCAAACGTTTAGAGGAGCTGTTATTGACGTATCTTCGCGAGAAGGAATGGTGCTTCAAACGTTTAGAGGAGCTGTTATCGACGTATCTTAGCTAGAAGGAACGGTGCTTCAAACGTTTAGAGGAGCTGTTATCGACGTATTTTCACGAGAAGGAACGGTGCTTCAAACGTTTAGAGGAGCAGTTATTGACGTATCTTCACGAGAAGGAACGGAGCTTCAAACGTTTAGAGGAGCTGTTATTGACGTATCTTCACGAGAAGGAACGGTGCTTCAAACGTTTAGAGGAGCGGTTATTGACGTATCTTAGCGAGAAGGAACGGTCCTTCAATAAGAGCGTAGGGAGGAGCTGTTACTGACGTATCATTGTGACACAAAAAAATCGACCTTGGTATTTTGGTAAAATTAATGTCGACGCTTAATAACCACTTGAAACAGAAACGTGATTTTGCAACTATGGTCTAGAAAACTGGGATTAACAACTGGAACGTTCGTGGTGCTAACCACATGACACACCTTCTATCCGTAAAAGCTGGCATCATTTTCGCCAGCAGATGGTGGCCGTTCAGTTAGTATAACTCAATTGCGGGCTGACGTCATGGCGTTATATTTTAAATGCCGTCTGTATCGCGGCTTAAAACCAAAACAATTTTACTGATTGGGCTAAAAATTGGTATATAGGGTTTGTATAGGGTATATATATATATATATATATATATTTAAAAATACAAAACACACATATATATGTTTAAAAAACACAAATATACAATATTAGGTAGCATTCATGTGTTTTAAGAAATCATATTCTTCTAATAAATATACGTTGTACTAATACTAAGATGCATTTTTTTTAAACTCTTGTAGCAACACCAGAATATAACAACCCCGATTTTTTTTTAAACAGAAAGCCCACTTTTGACCATCAACATTTATTGAAAGTAAATAAAATTTGGCATTGTATAAATATGTTTTGCCTAATTTAATAATTAAAAAGCTATCAAACGATTTCAATGGTGCTTCCGTGTGCTACTTTGTGATTTATATTTACGTTATTAACTAAACTTACTAATAAAATAATAATAAAATTATAATATTTGTATTCACACCAATGTAACAATATGAGTTTCCACTTTTCAAATAATGGGCTTCCTATTAAAATAAGACTGTATCTTAGTACAGATAATTAAATGAGGAGGTTGAGCTGGCTTCTGTATCGAAAGGGAATTCATCTCAAGTGCCTCTGCCCGGTAATGAACCATCGTCCCTTACTAGCCAACACCACAACATTAGCTGAGGGGCTACCTCTCTTGAAGTGTGTGTTACTCTAAGACAAAATCGTAATTGAAATTAATTTTGTAATATTTTTTAAACTTTAAAAATAGCTATGTATATATCTTATTACATTTACTAAATTGAAGTCTAGCAACGATAGTTCTGTTTCTACTGATCAAAAAGTTAGCTCTTGCCAGTATTATCATCTTAGGAGTGTTTTCTCTGATTAGGATGTTTGACTTGCACTTTTTAACCACACATCATATCTGCCTCCATACGAGTGACAAACCAACAGAAATGTAGGGAACGCGAGCAAAGGCCAGTGTTTTTGCAGTTTTTATGGCAAAACTTTTTATTTTGCCAAAATAAATAAAATAACGCTTTAGTACAAACATAGGAGTCTAGTTTTCTTCACATGTTGATATCAACAGTTCATCACGAGAATAACGGTATTATATGACAAACTTTATGGATGAGAAGAAAAAGTTGTTATTAAATTTCAAGATATCCTTGACGGTTGTTCAAGAACGGTTGAGCTCACGATGCGAAAAAATTAGAAACTTTTTATTTCTATTAGTTAATATTTGATTTATTTTGACAAAAAAAAATATTGTGATATAAAAACTGCAAAAACACTAACCTTTTCTCGCGTTCCCTCACCCATCCCTTAACTTAGGACAATACGACTTATACTACAGTCCAATTTGCATATGAAGGAAGTCCTAACACATGTAAACAAGTATTTTTTTAATCACTCTAATGTAATCCCTGGCTCAGGCCCAATTCTGTTTCTAAGCTACTTGTACGCTAGGAAAATTGAGAATAAATATAAGATAATGAAATGTGTTACTGTTAACTCTTTGAATGATACTTATCTAATATATTCTGCCTGTTTTAATATGTATTACATTTTGGGCTTATACAATTAACTATTTATTTCAAAATAATAATTTTGAAATGTATTAAGTTTGAAAGATTAATAGTTTTGACATTTTAACGTCGGTACCAAATTATGTACACTCTACAATTTTGTATTTGGGTTAAAAGCTTTTAAATTTTAATAGTTTCATAATTTCAGATAAATAAACATTTTTCCTTTTGAGGTATTTTATTATGCATACCTGTAATTTTTTGTTCTGAAATTATCGCAACTTTTGAATTGCTGCACCTTCATTAAAGCGTTTACTTAATTCTAATTCCGAAAAACTCAGTAGAGCTACGCAACATACTTGAAACTAAACTTTACCTTGTTTTACTTTAGCTCCCGCCCTAAAAAAAATATCTTAACTTGAATATTTTATTTTACAAAATTTCGTCTTCTTTGATGTTGTAATTAACTTGTGACCTTTTTTAAAAAAAAATAGGAATAATGAAGTCGTCAATTTTAATTATCCTAGTGTATTAAGGGTGGAGTGTGTTTGAAGGACACTAATTGATGTCATAGGAACCTTTGTTATGACTGTAAGGAGGTGGGGAAGAGAGGGAAAAAATGCCTTTGATATCCGTAACTTTTGCCGCCCACTTTCTTTCAGGTCAACCTCTCTGACGGATCCTACAACTTTGACCCAATTAAAACTAAATTTGACGCTCCAATTGATTTTTATTGTAATTTTTAGACGTGTCTTAACCTTAAAAAATAAAACGTAGATTATCTTAGTCCAACATAACTATACATAATATATCTAAAAGGACAGCTAACATAATGAAATAGGTCGTATAGTTGTTAAAGAATAGTCGCACTGAAAACCTTAACTCCACCAAAGTTGAATATATATGTCTTTTTTTATTACGTTCAACACGCTTCAAGCTAAGTGGTAGAGTGATGTTTGGAGAAAGTGACTTCCATTCGGCGGTCGAATGGTCAAATGGCGAATGGTCGAATGGCGTCCCTATCACAGCATACTGGACTGCTGATGACGAGGATATCGGGGTTCAAATCCCAGTTGGGTGTACTGAGTTTTTTATCAATGGCTCTCCACTCTCCCTCATTGCAAATATTGGTACACTTCGTATCCTTCCCATCATTCTTCATTCCTAACACATTAGCGTAGCTACTACTTAAACGTATAGCTCAAAATAGCCGTAATATGCGCTGCCAAAAAACATAGAGGAACACCCACACTAGTATGGGGAGAGATTGAAAACATCCTAAAAATAATTGTGTGTGTGTACCTCAACAAGATTTGAACCTCGACTTCGTTGTATCCTTTTATAGTGAGCCCGACACCTTAGATAGCCTGACCATTGATGTGGGTCGAATGGATGTTAAACCAAATGCTAATGACACATTACAAATATTCTAGGACAAGAATTCAACACCTAAACACAATTTTCCAAAAAATTAATTTCAGCTTGTCATAATATTTCTGAAAGAAATGTAATATACCCACTGATAAGTTGAGGCACTCTTGCTTCGATCCTAAATAATCCCCGTATTTAAACTCTTATCTTGTACTTTCTGAACATAGGGCCAAAACTCCATATAACTTAACCTAAGAAAGCGCGCCCATTAACATACGACCATTCTAAGGGACCAGATAGGTTAATATATTTCTAGGGACGCCCAAACATAAGTGTTAAATTATTTTGACTACCAGCTTGGGAATAACTTTGCTCTTAGAGTCTGTTCATGATAGGTTTTTAACTGGATAACAGTTCAAAAATCAAATTTTGGGTTACCAACACTTGTAAAAATTCATTGTTTATTTACATATGTTAATCTTTTCAATTACATGCTATATTTTAAATTTAAAATAACGTAAACTGAAGTTTTCTCACACTATTTAATTACTTTTAATCATTTCTCTCTACCCAATCTGAAACAATATTTTAAACATAATTAAAAGTATTTATTATTCATTTTGGAATGTTATCTTTATTGTATAATATAGTGCATGCATCAATACTGTTTAATACAGGCATCGCATTTACTTTGAAAAGAGAAAAACTTGTAATTATTTTTATATATAATACATTATTTAATGATTATTTTATCGTATTTTAAAATATTTAACTGAATAAAATATTGTTATCCTTTGCGTGGGTGCATCATTGTAAAACACTTGTTTCCGTCATGTTGCAACACCCCTACCCCCCTTTCCTGTACTAGGGTGAGGATGACTGTAAAATCAGGCGAAATGGCCTAATTTTAATAACATATCTTTATTTGTCATAAACAATGAAAAGGTAGAGATATAAACAAATATAGAGCGTGAAGCGCGTCTTCCTTCCTAACGAGAAGTAGTTCCATTTAGATTATGGAAATCATAACTCAACAATGCAACAACGCAACAATGCGCGACGAACATAATTAAACATATCAGACAAAAATCCTACTTGACTTATATCAAAGTCTATGGTCCTAGGTTCGAAGAACGTCCAATCCAATAAGGTGATAATTAAAGTTTATTATATTCAAAGGTCCCGCGTAACACACAGGCGTTAAGCGCTCATAATCCCCAACAAATATCGTAACGTTATACAATAATAACGACCAATAGTGGACCAAGTACCAATCTATCCTATTAGTGTCCTGTCTCCTAATATAATGTAATCTACCCAGAAGACAGCTAATCCTAAACATACTAATACATAAACACTAGATGGGAAGAAAGCCCAAGACGCAGAGTTTTACTCTGCGTATTCAATAGAATGCAAATATACCAATAAGGCCAATAGGCGCCATAAATAGGGCTGGAGCCCAATAAGACGGCAGAAAGGCGAAGACATTATGACAACAGCGAGAAGCGCATGACGTAGTAAGTTTACCTATTCTAACTAAGCTTAGGTGAGCCAAACAATAATTTAGAAAGTTTTCCCATATTACGCCGAAATATAAATTTGATACAGACAATAATAACAATAATAATCCCCTGCCCTATGTCGCCGTTCTCACCTCGATAGGCTGGTGGTGTAATAAGTGACCATAGACCACTAGCGTACCACTATATATACAAAGTTAAAGTTGACAGAGAGGGGGAGGGACCAGTGGAGAGGTAAGGAAGGAGAAGCTAGAGAACGGGATGACGAGATGGTCCAAGCAACGTGTCGAACATCCTAGAAGTTTGACGTGGCCGGAAGAAGCAACTATCTTCCTCTGTTTCCCGCCAGTCTCGGGTTTGACGCTAGGTGGCGCCTGTCGAGCGCTCCGTCACTCTATCGGGTGGTTGTTCGGAGTGAGTTGGTCGGTGCTGGTGCCGTGTGTTGCAGCTCGTCTTGGAGGTTCGGTGAGTGTCCCCCATTCGATTAAGCCATAACTCGTAAGTTGTTACATCTGTCTATGTAACTTGTTACAATGTTCGATCAAATGGTTTAAACTCGCCTGTCGCTATTTTGACCTTTTGTGAAAGTGCTGTGAATAGTTATATTTTTAAGTGGAATAAAACGATAAATAAGCTTTGTTCCCGACCTTAAATGAATATAAATAATATTGACCTAAATTACTGTGGTTAACTATCGCATTCATACATTGCCATATTCTTTCATTACAGTTATTCAAAGTGACAGATGTCAGCTGTTGGCGTAGGAATACATTATTTCTAGTAACTTTTTTAGCTGTCATCCAAGTAAACTAAGGTCGTGAATGTACTATACTATAGATACATGGCTTACAATCCAGAATCTGACTGTGTATAATCCGAAGTTTGGTCTTGACCCAATGAGTTTGTTTTTTACCATTGACAATCTGGTTTTCTTTCCTCTTTACAGATTAATGTTGAAATTCACTCTCCTTATTTATCTTATTAATTTAGACATACGCGCTAGTCGTGTTAAGCTCGACTGCTGAGGACGGGGAGATCGAGGTTCGAATCTCGGTCGGGTGAACTGAGCGTGGTTTTTCCTAAATGGTTTTCCACTCTCCCTCCACGCAAATGTGGGTTCACTTCCTATAATTCAACCTTCCCAATTCATAATCCATTAGCGTAATTAGTACTTAAAGGTTAACTTACCCATCAAAAATCAATATAGTATATAATGTATAATCCAAGATAAAACTTATTTGGTAACTAAACTACCAGCTTTCAGTAAGGCTACCATTTGATCTCCATGACCTAGTTTTTTTTTAACAAAATAATATTCTCTCTCACCTGTTGAAATATAATGACTGTATTAAACTAGATAAAACTCACCAAACGCCCGCTCTCAGGTTAGAGGTATGATCCAAACAGTATTTTATACTCCCGATGGCTATAAACATGATATCATGTGTGTTTTATTAAAATACGAGCTGAAAACGTACGTTTCCTGTTTTAACTGTTGTCATATTTTTCTGCGTTTTATGTATCAATCTCATGGTTCAAATATTTTTCATTTAAATGTTATGTTAAATATTATTTTCAGAGTTGTAAATTTAGCAATATAAGTCGCAACACTACCAGTCTTCAAACTTTTTTTTTTCGAAAAGCTGTATAGTTTTACTAGCTATATTAAATAAAAGGTTTACTGTGTATTTATGGTTTTATCTTTGCTGGAGTTGAGGTTGATTTGCCGGTTAATCTCGCCGCAAGGTGTGTGACCAGTTTTTGGTAGAAAGGGGAGTTTAAGGTGGGGGATGTAGAAAACGCGAGTTAAGCCCCGTGTTTTTGTAGTTGTCATGGCAAAAAAAAAAGTCACACTAAATCAGATATTTCTTCAGTAAAATCATAGAGTTTAATTTTCTTCACATGGTGATATCAACAGTTCTTGAATATATGTCGAGGGTGTCCTGACATTTAACTACACATTTTTCTTTTGTTTAAAAAGTTTATCATCAAATGCTAATATGCTCAAAACACATATTCAACAACTGTTGATATCACCACGTGAATAAAATTAAACTAGGGTTCTACTGGAGCAATATTTTATTTGTTTTGTCCTACAAAATGTGTTGCTATAAAAAACAGTAACACTTTATATAGCGGCCTCTATACCCCCACCTTTAAAGTGGATTAGAACGAAACGCAAGCTACGGCCAGAATTGTTGTAGTGTTTGTAGCAAAACTAGTTTTTGGGGCTGAATAAACAAAACAACAGTGTTTCAGTATAAACGTTTTATTCCATTTCACACACACCTAGTAATATCAACAATAACATTTTATGTTGTTTGGTTTTAATTCCAGGATACCCATGACAGATAAACGTATACAGTTCAAGTTAACGTATATATAGAAGCGATATTATGTTTAATATATGGGAAAAAATTGTTACAAAAACTTTAAAAAACACTCGCCTTAGCTCGCATTTTCTTCCATCCCACCTTAAAAAGAATCATTAAGTACCTAAACAAATTAGTTTTTACTGCCCTATTTATTTGTATGCCTAAGTTCCAGTTCTAGCATGTATTAACCTTAACCTATTTGTCTTATGGGAACAAGAAAGGGAGAATATAATATATTAGCCTCGAAACAAACCAGTCTTATTACAACCCGTAAGAAATTTAAAAAATTTACCTTGACCCAGTAGGCTTAAGAGTAAAATATATAACAGAAATAATGTAGATAGGCATTATTGTTAATTTAAACAACTTTTTTTAGGTGCTAAATAAACAATAGGTTCTAATTGATTTGAAATGAGCTTTTATTACAATAATATAATAAATATATAATTTTAAATTGTTAACAAGATGGTATTTTCTTTAACTTTCACTAAAGTATTCTGAAATATAGAATGGAAAGTTTTGTGTGGGTGAAATTACTATTTTTCTAAATGTTTATATACAATTCAAGATTTAGTCCAAGTTTAGGCCTATAGCTATGAATTCAGCACAGTACTTATTATAAACATTATTTTATCTTGTGTATATATTTAGATGGATGGACATGGTTTTAAAGCACACCAGGCTGTGTGTACCCTTCTTTCGCGCTTTTATTTTGCTACGATAAAAAAGATCTCTTTCGTATTTTACTATGAAAATATCCCTTTAGACAATAATTTCAAAGCGCCTGGGATAAAATTGTACTTCTAAGTTTAATTCTCAAAGGATATAGTGTAAATGAATCCGAGGCTTGCGGGAAGTCGACAGTCTAAGTAAGAACGCTTCTCAGTCAGCTACGCGAGATTGTCTCCGACTTTATACACGCACCCTTTTGCCTGCTGTCTTTGGTTTAATTAGCTCCAAGCAATTTGGTAGAATGTGGGTAAGGTCGAATGGAAATAATTGATAGCAAGAGAAAATTTACAAACTTCCGTTCTTTCACTAGCTCTTGAACTTAAATTAATACTAAACTTCTCTGTATGTATTAAGACCAAAGTATTGTAAATATTTAAATAAAACCACTCCTAAAATATTCCCTATTGCCAATATGAGATATATAATTTAACTGTTTAAAAAAAAAGAAAAAAAAACTTTGTTTAAACTTAATACATTCTAACAAGTATTCATATAAACTGTTCAATTGAATTTAACTAAAATAATCAGCTTCATTTAATATTTATTTATATACAATTCATACACATTTAAAATAACTCCACATAATTAAATCTCATTTAAGAGTAGCTATCAACGCATTTTAATAAAAATATCGTGTTAGATTACATTTACAACACCAATCTATTCATTGTACACCATGCATTTTAAACTAAAATAAGTTATAGAATCTTATTTTGGTTTAAGCTTCTTTGTCTTCCCCTTTTAGCTTCCCCCGAAGGTCACTCACTACCCGTTGGGGCTAGACCCGTATATATTAATTATCCTAGTGAATTAGTAATAAGGAAGGAATTTAATTTTACACACCGCATATTACTATCCACTCGGGCTCTTCGCAAGGAAGGAAGGTTTAATTTTAGAAGACATATACCCCCATTGGCTTGGAGAGAGAGTGGGACACTATTTAAGGTAAACCTCCCTTAGTACACCCGACTGGGATTGAACCATGATTTTCCCGTCATCGGCAGTCAATTCTATTGCGAGGGTAGCGCCTTAGACCATGCGGCCACTGAAGCGCGTCGCTTTCTCTCATATATCTTTACTTTCTCGTATAATGAAAGTAATATAATGATGAAAATTATAAACCTCTACAATATGATGTATTTTTACATTTAATTTGCCCCCTGGGACTTACAACTCTTGTCTATTTACCTGTCTGTCTGTCTGTCTGTCTCTCCCTAGTTTATACTTTGGCGTCTGGTCAAAATGGTCTGATGTTTTTTTTTCAGACTTGATACATAAATGTTAAATAGTTAGTTATACTTCGAGTCGACTACATGATTTTTATTCTAGATCTAAAATTAAAGTAGTTTACTCACAACTGATTTTTGAAAATTTGAAATTTTTCGAAAATGCCTATAACGATTATGTTCATAACTGATATTGAGGATCTTTTTATAAAACAAATAATATTATTCACTTATTTTTTGGATTAAAGTATACGGACTGCTCTAAATGGTCCCGTCAATAATAACTGGACGTAGAGTCGATTCAGCATAGGAGTGGCAGTAACTTACAGCTAGCAAAAGACGAAAAAAGGCTAAAAGAAAAACATAATTAAAAACATATCGATTGTTGTGAAAATGTTGTCTACTGAAAGTGACAACAAATTAATATATTGTCTTCCAGATTATAATGGTTCGGCAAATTGATACACGAGAGTAGATCTGGTAAATTTGTCTAGCTGTCAGCTACCACCATTCCTCTGGATACTGGACTATATGTTTGGGCAGGATTGGGGAAGTTCTTCGACCATAAGAAACGTTTAGCTTTGACGAGAATATCTTTAATTTAATATAGGTTCGGCTATGAATTATTCATCGACCCTCTGACACCGGCTTGATAATAAGATGACTTAATTTAGTCATAAACGTGCTTTCTTATGGGGGCGTTTAAACCATCCAGACGGTTTTATCTCTCTATTCGAGGGAAATAACTCGCTTTACTTGAGCGCTGTCACGTCGTGCAGATGATTAAAAAGGGTGCGGGTGTGGACTTGTTGTTTTAGTAAACTGCACGGAAGTCTAACCTTTGATCTGACCTTTGAAATAATTGTCACTAGAATCACTCTTATAATCAAATAACAATATTGGTTAAATATTTGGTCTAATTCTTTCGCTGTTTCAATCAACAAAGATTCAAGCTAAGTTTGAAAAAATAACCACCCGTAAATTGTCATTAATGTAAACAATGATGGAAGTAAAACTGTAAGAAAATAGTATTAATATGCCTTTTGAAACAAATGGAAAGTGTTAATAATTTTAATATTTATTTCACTAAAGCTTAAGGCAATTTTAGAAAAAAATAAAATCCTTGGATTTGTAATAAAAGTAAGTATAGGGTAAGTTAATAGAAAATTTCAAAAATTAAACTAAACTTTTTTAAATATTATTTAAAATATAATCAACTTGATTGTGGATATATCTGGATTAGATTGAGTCAAATTATCCAAATCTACAACGAATTATTGTAATGATATTTTTTTCCTCAAATGTTTTGACATATTGAACAAAGTTTGATTTTTAAATTGTATATTTCTAATTACGGTAAATATTTTGAAGAATAATTTAAATCCTTCCGAATTTACATTTGTATCTGAGTTAAGATGAAATATATATAGTATTATCGGTGCACACGAATTGCGGAACTACTAATACAAGTGCATACAGATTCCGGAACAGCTTATTCGAGGTTGGTAATATCTTTACACGAACTACGGGGTAAAATTTAAATTTATAATTACTTTGTTCAAAATGGAAACTTGAGGTTAGGTTATGTTAGGTTAGGGGCTAGGAGTTGAACGTGATTACAGGTCGTTCCTAAACTCATGCGCACCGGCCGACAGGTATACTTTATTCCGCAATTCGAGGGCTCTCAGTATCATACTCTTTATCATATGTATTTTTCTTTTAAATTAGCTGTACGCAATGCCTAAACTAACTTTTTTAGCTGCGTCACACTACCCCTCTGGTCTCTGCGCCGATGTACTAATTACACTAATGTGTTAGGGTTTAGGAAGGTTTAATTTAGAGAAAATGCATTGACATTTGCATGTAGGGAAAGTGGAAAACCATTTATGAAAAACCTTTTTTGCACCCGACCTCCCCTCCCTTGGTAGTCTAGTCTATTGCGAGAGTAGCGCCTTAGACCATGCAATCACTGATGCGGGTTCCATATAAGTTTATTAATTACGCTAATATGGTAAGTATGAGGAAGATATAATTTATAGGAAATGTATCCGCATTTGTGTAAAGGGAGGGTGTTTAACCATTTATAAAAAACCTTCGCAGTACACTGGACTGGAATTCGAACCCCGATTTACGCGTCATCAATAGTCCAGTCTAATAATAAAGTGACGCGTTAGACCATTCAACTGCCGATGTGAGTCTACTAGATTAACTAATCATACATTAAAAAATATCTTGATGCCATGTTTATTGCATTTCGCTACAACTCTATGATATACAACGTTCCATCTTTATTGATGGCATAACCCTTGTTTGAAATGTTCTTGAGTCTGCACACGATAACAAACAATATTTCATTTTAGCTCCTGACTTACTACAGTCCTATTTTCATATAAATAACCTTTTCTAACATATATTAAAGTAACTAGATTGTTGTTAGTAGCTGTCACTTTTAATCTATAATATCAATAAAATCTAATTTTCATAGATAGGGTCTTTTATAAAATATTTATTTTTCGGGCCAAAATTGATAATGTTTTACTTTATTATTAGTGTAATTAGTGTTATTTTAAGGGTATTGATAATATCTATCAAAAATGACAGCTTTCAGATAAGGAAAGTTCTTCCTCTTTACATAGCTTTGTTCTCTTGGCCCTGGCAAATCTTTTGGCTCAAGGGCCACGTTGAGAATTTACCTGAACGAAAAAATGTATATATTTGTTTATGGCTCAAAATTTATTGGTTTCGTATCTCAAATAGTTGCGGAGAAATTATTAAAATTGGAAATTTTCTCTCTTGTTTAGTGATAAAGAGTGTCTTGATATAAAATTAAATCAAAATAGTTAAAGCTAATTTTGAGAAAATCATATTTTTTTTCTCTTTGCCCTTCAGTAAACTACCATTAATTTTAGGGTTAGATATCCAATTCCAAAAACTTCTCGAGGTACGTTGTGAAGGCCTTGGATACCAAGTTTGAGCTCAATCGGTAAAATAGTTTCGGCTCTGGCCCGATGTATAGACAGAAAGACAGATAGACGGCATTGCAAAACTTTTTTTTTTAATTTCAGGTCATGAAATGTAGACGTTTATCAAAATCTCGACTTGGATTTTTTTTTTCAATCACCATACTTCCTCTCCAAGGCGTAGAAAGAAAGAAAAAAGGAAAACAATATCTACAGAAATGATTTTCAAATAAAATCGTACTAATGAAATGAATGCAATTTTTATCATATATTTCATGATCTTTTTAACGTGAGGTGTAAAAAAATACTTGTAAAAGTTTATCGGTTGGTTGTATAGAAATTTTATATAATTTAATAAGATTTTTTTAACACTAGCATTTTATCACTATTTTGTTTCCCCGTAGATAGATAGTTACAGCTTGTGGGCCGCTAAAAAAACCACAAGGACCTTTCTCAGGGCTGGCTAGACGGTAATGCTTGAAGTTGTGCCCGTTCTCATTATCGTAAAGTGAACCTTTATCTTTCCCCCTTGTTAGTCTCTAATCGCCTTCACATTGTTAGACGCAACATGCTTTACAGTTACGCTAATATATTTGCCTATCCGTTCTATCTCACGGCGTTAGAAGTTTTGAAAGAGAAGCGTTGTGATAATGGATAAATAAAATAATGAGATGTTTAATTAAGTTTAGGGTGACCTGGTGGTTTAGGGGTAAGGTGCTGGACTTCTGTGCTGGGGTCCAGGGTTCAATACTCGGTCCCGACACAAACCCTTCCTTCACTTCTGAAAAGATGTATATTAATCACAACTTATGAATGTGTGGAATGCTAGGCCTCCACCGTGGTTTGGATTCCACGTTGAATTGTAGGTCCTCCATTTCATCTCACAATCACCCTACCATTACACATTAACGTAAGTGCATATAACCCGAACGGGTAGTAAGACGTGGTGCTAATAATAATAATAATAATAATAATAATAAAGTTTAATTTTTTTAAATGTGATAACCTACATAAAACCCTATGTAACAATCCCGCATTATCTTAACATTTTTTGTCGTGACCCTATAAAAACATGACTATTCGATGGATATAAGTCCCTAACCCTTTATTTGTCAGAAGTACAAATTTTCGGGTTAAACGTCGTAAAAAAATTTTTTTTAAACTTCACACTCAAGATTGACTTGTAACTAGATAAGTAAGATGGAACGTTTTTAGTTTTTGAAAATGTATCTCTAATTATTTTCTTGAAAATCTCTACATATTTAAATGTAGCAAATCCAATCACAATATTCAAAGTTTTAAAGTTAACGTTTCAGTTGAATCTTTACTAAGAACGTCAATAACAGAAATAATACCCTCCTTTGTGGCTGCATGGTCTAACGCGTTACTATCGCAGTAAACTATACTTCTGAATACGGAGCGATCGAGGTTCGAATCGTGGTTAGGTGTACTAAGGGTGGTTTTCCATTATTTTTCAACCCCCTCCTTCCACACAAATGTGGGTACACTTCCTATAAACATAACCTAAATCCATAACATAATTATCGTAACTAGCACATAATCGTATAACTTGAAAGGGTAATAAAACGCGGTGGTAAAAAATGTATTGAGTTACAAAAAATCAGCGATTCCAGTTTTATTTACACACTCACACATTTACTACAACCCTTGATGTTTGAATGTGTCAATTATAATCTGCGTTGGGCCAGATATGTTAATACTTCAATATTTTAACAAAATACTTTATGATTGAGATTCAAATCATCTGGCGTTTTATTAAAATATTCCGAAAAATTTTTTAGTCTCTACTTGCAACCTTTTAAAACCTAAAAAAAAAATTTTGTGTTTATCATGTGTGTGTGACATCTAAACATTTATTACTCATACAAGGTATAGATAGTTCTAATATAATGCTAAGATAAACAACCAGACCCCATATCGTAAATTTACCATTTCGATAAATAGTTTACAGGGCTACATAACGAATTGAACCATGACACATATGGCTATCAAGTAGAGGCTCCACTAACTGAGTCAAGTTCTAAAATTACTCCCACACACAATGCTATATTTTTTCTTAATTTATTTATGTATTTAATATGCACTTTCTGAACCGACTAATTATGCACATGACTTATTAACTATCTTAAATCTAGAACAGACACAGCATCCAGTCCCCAGCCGTTAATTAATCACTGTGAAAGGGGAAGTCCATATTTCATCAACGATGAATATTTGGCCACGCCAAGAATCGAACCTGGTACTCTTAGCTCAGCAGACAAACACGCTATCAACTAAGCTCAGATGCTGGACCACAATGTTATTAAGAGTTTAATTTAAGGAGGGATGGATTGAAAAAGTAAGTATTAGGAATTTACCGACGTATTTTATAAGGTGGAAAAACAAATCTTAACAAAGATATTAGATAACGAACCTCGGTTTTCCTATTTGGATTAGCTCACGATTCGTATTGCCTAGTTGGAGTAACTTTCAAAATCTGAAAGCAATCTAATCTATCTTTGGCAAATAAGATTTTGAAAATAGGTGATTGGTGTAAATAGTTTATTTAACTACCTTCACTCGGGTTTGACGCAAATCGAATCTTTAGATTGTATTTTTAAACTAATAAAATATATATTAAATGTTCGTGGAAACGCAGCTTCCTTAAGTTTTGAATCAAGTTTGGCTGGGAGGGAACGTATCGACAAAGGAACAAACTCCCTTGATTGAAACCTCACTAGCATTTGAGATAGGAAACTTTACAAAACTTCCTCTCTGACCGAGGTCGAGATTTGACCCTCCCTCCTCCTCTCCCCACCGACGCACTTTTCCGGAGCACGGTCAACCAACAAATCCCCGGCGGCTCAGTCTGTTCTAAGTAGGAGGGAGTAGAAACCAGATGTCCACTCTCGGGAGATATTCGACAAACACTGCGCACCACTTCGTATACTCTCGTGCAAAACCGGAACCACTTTTATTGGTGTTTTTTCGTATATCTTCTTTTTTATTTATTTCTTAGCACCACGACTTACCACCCGTTCCGGTTTAAACGCTTATATACTACGCATTCGGGCTAAACGTTTATGTACTAATAACGCTAATGATTTCAGGGATAAGAGGAAGGTTATATTTAAAGCGAGTATACCTGAAATTGCTTGGAAGGAGAGTGGAAAACTATTTTGGAAAATCACCCTCAGTACACCCGACCGGTGTTAGAGTCCCATCTCCCCGTTATCGGTATTTTAATTTATTGTGAGAGCGACGCCTTAAACTAGTGATATCAACTTACGGTTGTTGGAGAGTACCAATAAAAAAGAGAATGCGAATAAAAATTAACAGTGCCGGTAGCATAATATAGCAGTAGTAGTAATTCACAGTGCCACTAACTGAAATATGTAGTTCAACTAAGCTGTATCATATAAACTTATATCTTCAGTGCCGACGATAAAATATCTTAAATAAATCGTGTGCAACATTAAAGGTATTATTTATTCAGTTAACATATCACACATAATTCCGTATCAATATAGTTAGCGCTCGATCACGGGGCTATAAATACCAATTATATCATCAAAATACCGTACCGCTTTAATTAGTGCTCAATCACGGGGCAATTATCAGCTGATTAAACGGTATCACTTCAATCGGTGCCCATTGCCGATCAGAAACGTTTTAATCCACGCACAACGCGGACCAATTAAGGCAATATCTTTATAATCGACGCCCACCGCGGACAGATTGAATCCAATAATGTATTAATCCACGCCCAACGCGTATTGATATAATTACATAACGCTATACTATCCTATTTTAACTATTCGTTAGAATTTAAATAATTTAGAAAAATGTTTGAACCTGGTTTTATATCTGTTCAATCTTTCCCTTAACTTGCAAACCAAGTCCAGTTACCTAACTTAGTTTTTCAGTCGACTATACGCCCTAGCGAGTCTGTCTAATTCGCGCTTCAATGAACTCATTGATTGTGGACCAGGTGAGACTTCGCTGGAAGTACTTGAATATACATGCCAATGGAACTGCCTCGCCCTTCCTTCTCCCCTCCAACACCCTCTCCATCCTTTCCTCGTGCTGTCTCAACCAATCATTGCGATTCGTTCAAGTTCTCGTTTCATTTTCATCCTCGAGTAATCCAATTTCAACATCCATCAGGACTTCCTAGGTATAGTAAATTCCGGGTAGCTTTGACCTTTTTCTGACATAATAGAAAAATTACTTGGAAACACAGTCTTAGTATCCATCCGCCTCACAAATATGCGCCGTCATTTCTTTAATAAGTGAAAATCCTTTATATTATCACTTTACATCACTTGTCAAATTGACATATCTTGATTTTTAAGGCTGAAGAATTTTAATGATTTTTCAACTTTTGGGAAAAGCTACGTAACCGTGAACGCATCAGAACCGGTGTTTAGATAGTTGTACATCAGGTGATATGACCAACCACGTCTGTGTGAGTATTTGGTTCAAATTGTGGTGGGGGTCGATATTTAGTAGTTAGATGTTGGGAAATTAGGCAGGATACGAAGGATTCGGATCTTATCGCAATCTTGAGGTGGGAGTGTAGAGGATGCGAGTAAAGGTTAAGTGTTTTTGCAGTTTTTATAGCAAAACTCTTTTTGTCAAAAGAAATCAAATTTTTCTCCATTTGAAACAGAGTTTAATTTTATTTTCATGGTAATCTCATCTGTTCCTTAATATTTCTCAAGGGTGTCCTGGAATTTAATGACAAACTTTTTATTAAAAAGTTTGTCATCTAATTCCACTATTCCCATGACATATATTCAAGAATTATTTATATTACTCCAAGCATAAAATTAAACTTTATGTTTGTATGGAAGCAATATTTTATTTATTTTGACAAAAAAAGTTTTGATATAAAACACTGATTGACCTTTTATCATATCCGCTACACTCCTAACCCTGTTCCGTTGTCCCTTGGTCTGTATGTGTGTACCCTTCGTTTACCCTGTTAAGGTAGCAATTTAAAATAAAAAAACATCGTTATTGTTTGTAATATTTGGGTGGCTTTACTTGAAAAATATTATTTAGACTTTTTATGTTACAACATTCATTATAAAGATGTTTAATTTTAGTAATGATTTTTTATTGGCTCACTATAATAAAAATCTCCCGTCAATCTAGTTTTATAAAATTTGGATCCAATTTGATTTCCCTTAAACAAATTTTTCACTTCAAAATTGTTTTAATATGTTATGTCTATCAGATAAAATCATAAATAAATCCTTTTTCTCGTTAAGACAGAAACGCAGCATAAAATTGGATTGGTAGTAAAATAGCGTTTTGTATAAACATATATTCTATGTGATAAAATAATTTAAAAAAAAGGTGTTTATCAATGAAAATGGCAGTGGGTTCACTTTTTGGTTTTGCCAGATTATCCCTTTTCCACGTCAAGTGCCTGTTATCCATTTGTCTCAAGAAACATAATTGTGTTTTGTAAAATTAGACTATAATTAACTTTATAATCAAAACATGTTTTCGAATACTCTCATGTCTATATATTGCGATGCCATTTATTTCTCCTTGAGACCGGTAAATATTTCCGCGTATCCACTAAAAAGGAGTGCACACAAATTATATAGTTTGGAAACAAATTATGTTAACTTCATTCCCAATCACATGGTTGACGGTTATTACAATAATTCATAACCTTCTCTTTTCCATTCTTTCACAACTACTACTACATAAAAACTTTTCATCCCACATGCGTATTGCGTATGCATATATATCTTCCCCGAAATTTATCTTGTAGGTAAAAGGTGTTCTTCTGTAGCTAATTGACTAAAAGGCCCTTCTAGCTAATATACTAGGGATTCCGCTTAGTGACTAGTATATAGTTTTATTTATTCATTGCCATAATCGTATCGCAAATAAATAGGTTATGTAAACGTGTTGAGTGTTTTAAATATTAAAGAGTGCAAGCAGGAAGATTTCTAAGAAGTATTCGGATACTATTTAATACGCTCTAAAGTTGCGTATACCATTACAACATTTTACGTCTAATGCGTGCCTAATTAATGTTAAACCCTTCTGGGTTTCTCAGAAAATAAAAAAATTGTTCTTGATAGAATTAATACCAAAGTATATTTCATCTACGTCTTTGAACTTTGCTATGAGAAAAAAAAAGCCACTCTCTTACAATTTTTTGTTCTAGACACGTGACATTTAAATTCATGCACACAAAAGTAGTATTTTAAAATAATTATAATTAATTCAATAGTACTAAAGTATATTTTACAACCATAACCTTTCTTTATTATAATCTCTTTAAAAATATACTTCCTCATAATTTGTGTGTGTAAGTATACTTCCAGAAAATTCTCACACCTTTAATTCAGACTAATTAAACTAATTTATTTGATCAAATTCAATTTTATAGAAGCCGTTAAATATTTTTTAACCACAGTTTTATTTAAAATAATTTTTATGGGGAATGAGAAACATTTTTACATTATAATCAACATAGTAAGATAATTTTTTTTATAAAATTAATAAATTACTATTATATTGTTGTAAACTTCATTCAAACTAAAGTCGTAACATTTTGTATTACTAATATTCGCTATTATAACTATTTTTAAACGATTATAGCAATGATAATTTTATTTTTCAATTATCTAAGAAATTAAATATATGGAACTCCGCACGGACTTTCTCACTCAATTTTTTTTTTAAATGAAAATATTTACACAAAACTCGTAATATATGTGAAACGAAATAATATACACTAGCAAACCCGAGAAAAAATTGCGTTATACTTACGTCAAACATTTTTTGACTCCCGGATTTAAATTTCTATGTTTTCTTTTTAAATAATTAAAGTCCTCACCAGTATATTTGGACAAAAAAAAAAAAAGATCGATATTGGGTCCACTTCGTATTAAAATTTCGACTTCCGGTTAAAATTTTTGGCATTTTATTAGGGGTTTCACGTCTTGAGGTTATCGCATTTTTATCAAATTCTTCATTTATAAATTTAGACCAATAAAAACGATAAATATTAACTATTGAGTATTAAATAATAGAGATAGATCATTGCTGTACAAATATTTCCCCTAAGAGGTCAAATAAAAAAAACGTAAACTTTTTGAAAGACTTACTTAATTACTTACACTAAGGAATTAGATCATTCTTGCGTTAAAACTTAAGTCATATTTCCTTACAACTAAAGCTCACAAAATGATATTAATATATTTGCCAATATCTCAGAAACTATATGTTTTATAAAGATATATTTCAAATAAAAGTTTTTTTATAAATCTTTAATAGTACTACAATTTTGCAATGATAAGTTATTTATTATCTCAAATAGTTGTGGAGATACGGACATTAACGCTTCTGTATATTACCCTAAAAGTAATTTTCTTAGGAGAATGAAAGTAGCTATTTTGTTTATAATCTTAATCAACGCATAGCTACAATTATAATCAAATAGAGCAGATTTTGAGAAAATTGATTTTTGCTCTTTTCGCCCTTTATTAAACTACTCTTGATTTTAATGTCAAACAGACACACAGACAGAAGGCATTGCAAAAACCACTTTTTAAGGTTCGGGGGGTCATGGAACGTTTACATCCATCCACAATTCGGCCTAGATGTTTTTGACGGTTGCAATACTTTCTCTGCCTGTAAGATAGCAGCGTATAACCCGAACGGGTAGTAAGACGCGGTGCTAAATAATAATAATAACTATGTAAGATAGCGAGAAAGTTAAAATGTAACCAAAATTACGAAATAAACCAAAACAACACTGTATTTTTTAAAAGAACGAAAATCTGAAATCTTATTTATTTTATCAAAACGTCACAGTTTGATTTTTTCTATGTCATTTATTTAACTTTGTTTAATTAGTGTTCTGGTTTTCTTCCTTCAGGCACTTCTAATCTTCTTTAATTTATTTTATCTCTCTATAAAGAGGCGTTTTTAGTGTTTACATTTAAATTACATTCTTAGATGTGCGCAAGGGTTTTTGGCTATCAAAATCTTACCAGGCGAATACGTGTGCATTTCCTTAAAATGTCCCCTTCTATTCGCCTTTATTAGTTAAAATTGGATTATAGTTGAATATATAGCCAAAACTAGCACAACATTGTACTAATTGGTTCTAAATAAAAACAAAATATAAGTAATTAATACTATTTTATTTTTATATTCTAGAGATAAAATAATCCCGGTAATGTTTGAAAAAATGTATTGGACAACCAGCGAGAAGTGCTCGGCTTTTCCCGGGTGTAGTAGTTACCAGTCTCGGGACATTTCTTTGGTTTCTGGTTGAAAATTTTTTTTGTATTTAAAGTTCAAGTTTACCTTTAGATTTAATGGTTAAATTTCTTCTTGGTAATTGATTTAGATATAAAACTACTAAACTCCCTTAAGCATATAGCCCGAATGGGTAGTAAGACGCGGTGCTAAGTTTTATTATTACTAAACTCCCTAAACTACTGAGCTACTAAATTCAACAGCGCAGACTAAAAGTTGAGCAATTATAGGATATCTTTCTAACAGTACAAATCGGTGATCACGCAGTTCAAGTCTTCCGGCTCGGATTAAGATAATATGTAAAAGTAAAAGAAAAAAACCTAGTTGCACATCCTCAGTTTTCCCATAATATGAGCACCACAATTCTGCTTATATGTTTATTGGTTTTGTAGACGCGTACTGCTCGTCCCCGGCCTAAAGGAAATAAATATAATAAATAAAGGCAATAAATATAAAAGTAAAATAAATTCTCAATGGATACATCCCAAAGAATCTCTACATATACAAAGCTCAAAATTTTCATAAATCTTTGTTTTGGAGCTATCCGCGCCAGAAATCACGTGGTTTAAGACGTCAGGCTCGCACAATTTAAATTTACTTTGAATGCTTTGGTTTATTCCAATTTCAGAGTTCTATGGATATTTTTTATTTAAGTAATTTGAATCATTAATCACGAAGTCTAAGGAATCAAGTTCGAGATCGATTTGAAAAAATGGTTTCTAGTTTCGTATGTAAAGTTTAGATGTTATAGGTTTATTGATTTAAATCCACCCGCACTCTTGATACGCTATTTAATACATACTATAATCAATCACGTGTTATTTCTGTAAATAGACTGAGCTGTAAATACCAAGGTTTCACTAAATACATTTCCAAAGTTTCAGCATCCATATTTCCTAGTTTGAAAGTTTCCGCGCCGGTGGTTTAAGGCGTCATTTTGCAACAGATCTATAATCATAAAATAAGATCTAGGTGCACAATTTAAAGTATATTTAAGGGGGTATAAAGGTAAAAAAAAAAAAATTACCTACTTACACATTCACAACATTTCTTGAATACTTTTGCTATGTTTAAATGTCTATAGTTCTTAGTTTAGGAATTTACCTTCCTCCAATGGTCACATGGTTTAAGACGTTTAGATAACATTCTAAATAAAAAAGTAAAATCAAATATTAAATGCTCATAGGGCACATCTTAATGCTTCCGTAAATATATTAGCCTACTCTAAGTTTCTTTTTTACTATTTTATTGTTGTTGAGATAACCGAAAAGGTGGTCATGTGACATGGGAATTTAACCCGGGACCTTTGGCTTAGTACGTCAATGCTCTAACGACTGAGCTATCCAGGAATCATAAATAATAGCTTTGGCTATATGATTCTTAAATATGCAATCCCTTACAATCATTATTATTGTACAAGTGGCAGCAATAAGCCAACTACCGAGTCGAAGGTGGCTGCCTTATCTGATAGCTCGTGATCTTAATAAAAATCACACATTTGTAGCAGACTATTTCCGCACGTCCATAATAGATTCTGCCTTAAAATATAAGTGAAGAGTATTCAAAGTTTCAAGTTTCTTGGGTTTTTTTATTTCGGAATTAACCTAACCTGTGATCACGCAGG
Source organism: Timema douglasi (assembly GCA_901482245.1). Lineage (NCBI taxonomy): Eukaryota > Metazoa > Arthropoda > Insecta > Phasmatodea > Timematidae > Timema > Timema douglasi. The sequence continues at coordinate 215,173 of CABEEJ010000440.1, forward strand.
TTAAAACGTGGGTGGTAATAACCGCTTGTCAAGCAGTCTAAGCTTTCATTAAACTCTAATAAAAAATGTCTGATATTCTCATCATCAAAGTTTTTCTGTGTACACTTAGATAATAATGGGGTTATTGGTTTTAAAGCTAACCGCACTGGTGACAAAGTTGTCTAAGGCACCAGACCCACAATAAATGACTTGGGGTTACCACTCTAACACAAAAATAATGATTGAATTTGATTAATTTAACTATGCACTTTACAACTCTTTTAAGTTTCAGATGCTTTTTTAATAGGAGGATTCATTTATATATCTAAATATATATCTTTATAAGGTAATATCAAATTAAATAAAGATGTATTACGCTACCTGTGCCATAATTATATACAAATAAATATATAATTGAATGAAATAACACTTTTTATGATTACTAACTGGCAGTTCGTTATCTCTATATTTCTCCAATAATTTCTCTTTAGATTATAAGTTAAAATTTCCGCTTGGAGATCCAAGTAGGTATAAAACAAATGGATATTTTTGGATTCAGTTGACAAGCTCGCAATAGGTGTAAAAAATAAATAATAAATACATCCAAGCAACATCCTCGGACCCACATAAATATGTGCCTTTAGTTTAAGATTTCTATATTATTTGGTTTTGGAATTTTCTTTACAAACACACACACACATACACATACATTTGATTTCATTCAAATAAAGATGAGAAAAGTATAAGTAAAATGTGGTACAAACTATTATTGAAAATTCATCCTATAATTTCATTTTTGAACAAAATGTATCAATAATTAGTTTTACACTTCTAATTTAAACTAGACCTAACCGTGTATATTTATATTATGTTTCAGGTAAGATTCAAAATCCATCTTCTTGGCAAGACTCATTTTATTCTGGCATGAAGTTGGTGAGTAAATAAAATACGCTCACTGTATCTTACTATTTTTTCAGATTGTACGCATATTTACTAATTACGATAATTAGCTAAATATTAGGAAGGTTGTACTTAAATTAAAGTATTAAATTAAGTGTACCCGCATCTGAGTAGAGAGAGATAGTGTGAAAAACCATTTAGGGAAATATATCTCAGAACACCTATCCGGGATCGAACCCCGATCTCCCTGTCATCGGCAGTCTAGTCTATTGCCTGAGTAACGCCTTAGGCCATGCTGCCACCCAAGTCGGTGCACATAAATTTGATTTTTCGTTTTTATAAAGTTGTCACCACAGTGTTTAAAATGGTTTGTAAGATCTAAAACATTCACTGCAACTAGGTAAGATATTTTATTATCTCCAAACAAACATCCACTCATATTGATGGTCACGGCTGAGGCCACTGACGGGGGATTCCCAAATTTGATCCGGCCCTTTTTAATGTCCATCCTTTCCTACATTTATTTTAACTACCCTCTTCACCCCTACTCCTTGGATTATTTAGTGTACAACTTTTGTGCTGAGTGTACTTAAAAACACCTAACATTTATTCACTAATCAAAGACAAAAATAAAACAATTAGAATCATCTCTGCCATCAATATTATTGGTGTTAATTTTGAGGCTCACAATGGGAGAACGGCGTATGTGTTATGACAAATAAGTGAAATTTGCCATTTTATGAAATGGGCCGATTTCTGCTCATTTTGTGAACTGGCTTCTTCTCTTGTCCATTTCACGGACAGGGCAAAAACTCGTCCGGTTCGTGAATTTGATAAGGCTGGTTCTGCCTAGTTCATTAACTGGCAATCTGATGAACTCGGCAGCTCCCTCCAATCGTTAAATAATTCATGAAACCGGTTCGGCCAACGGGAAGAGCCCTAAGGTAATTTGTGACCAAGTACCCTTTTGCTACCTACTGACGTATGAAAAGGTTAAAGTAGATCTACTAAATTTCTAGCTGTCAGATAAGGCCATTCCTATTATAATTGGACTGTACATGCTCTATATCTATATTAAAAGAGCTGTGTTGATTAATAACTAGCTACCCACACCAGTGGGCGTTAAAACAGAGGCGTCAGTCTTGTCTTGTCTGGCTAGCTAGTAACGAAGACGTTGGAGTTTAAATACTATACTAGTTTATTAAAAAGGGTGTCTTCCGTGAACGGTTTCCTACTCTTTCTTCAAGAAAATTCAGTTTAACTTCCTCTACAAATCCTACCTTCCTCATCCCTACTTTCTTAGTATGAATATGAGGATATCCCGGACGGGTAGTAAGATTTGTAGCACGAAGGGCTGCGCCTAACCTTGACTCAATTCTTGTTGATAATTTTTAAAGATGGTGGCTCCAAATAGGAAAAACCTGAAAAAGTCAAGGAATTCTTTGATGTCATGAAACACAGAGAAATTTCTGGTAAGTTAATAAAATATAAGTAAAAGTTAGAGAATTTAAATGCTTGACTAATTCTGCACCTAAATGTTTTCTAACATACGTGAAATACATAATTTCTCAACGAAAAAATTGCCATCCACCAAGAAAAATTGTAAAGAGGTTAAGCCGGGAATTTCTTTTAAACGTTTGTAAAACCTGAAAAAAGACAGAGAATTTTATAATAAAAGTTTTGTAGCCACCCTGTACTTATTGTTTATTTAAATCACTAAAGCTTTGGTTTTAAAGTGACTCCCAAGATAACCTAATTGTTTATTAATGCTTTCATGTTCATAAATTTCTCTCCCACATATTTTAATTCGTGTATGGGATCATTTAACATTTTAAAAACTCCTAGTAGCATTCAACAAGGTAACACAATGCAAATACTTGCATATCCAAAAATATATCTATTGGTTTGCATTTAGAGGAAAATGGGAAAGCTGACATCAAGAAAAAGTGTTTTTTTTAAATAGTTGCGTGCGGAAACTTATGAAGAAACGATTATTGTGTTACCTTTTCATTCCCTTAAGTAAATATATTCTGCACGTAATCTCTCGTTTGTGCTAAATCCCCTCCCTAAAAGACAGATTTTCTCCAAATCCTTGATGTTTATATTGGTACAGAGGGAGCTTTTTACATATATGTATTTGAGATAACTCCTATTTTATTTATGCATTGCTTTATTATCTTCACATCGGAATTTCTTATTTCAATTTTGTTTTATTCCCCATGGGCCGCCCCTCTAACCCTCCCACGTACACTCTAGCCCAAGCACCCATTCACTCCTCTTAACCCTCCAACCCTCTCTCTTACTTTCCCTTTTTCTTACCCTCTAACTCATCTTAGTCTACCCCTATTCTTAAACTCCTCCTTACACTTAGCCTCCCCTCTCCACCTCAACTCAAATACCCATTAACACCCTCAAATTCTCCTCACTTGACTCTTTCCCTCGCTTTCCGATCCCCCGCACACCTTAAATCAAAAGTAACTGCGTCGTCAGAGTCACGAGTTGTCCGAGTCTCGAGACCTTTCCTCCTCCTTTATCATAGAAGCGATTCATGTGTATTTCAAAACTAACCTTGTCTGAGTCTCGAGACCTTTCCTCCTCCTTTATCTTAGAAGCGAGTCATGTGTATCTCAAAACTAACCTTGTACCGAGTCTCGAGACCTTTCCTCCTCCTTTATCATAAAAGCGAGTCATGTGTATCTCAAAACTAACCTTGTCCGAGTCAACTGTGCACATGGAGATTTGTAAAATGTTATGGATCTACTCTAAAGAAAAACCTTCATTTATTACTTTATCTTGCTTGCCCCCTCTAAAAGAGAAGTACTGTGATCGTTGAAAAATTAGAACTCGAGATTTTGATAAATATCGACGTTTAATGACCCCCTGAAACTGAAAAAGCTGTTTTCGCAATGTTATCTGTTAGAATTAAGATTCTAAGAAGGGGAGTCGGGATTTGAGCTCAAAATACCGATTTGTTGCTCTTAGGATGTTTTCCTCCTATCCAATTAATTTGTTGTTGAATGCAAGTACACTTCCTCGGATTGGTTCTTTTAACCCCCTCCCTCCCACTGTTGGATTAAGTAGCTAACAATAAGTTACTTCTGTTTTAACTTAAATGTTCTAAAAACAACACCAAGTAAAGTAATAACCTTATTGCATTTGCAAAATGTGGTTGATAAAAAGGTGAACTATTTTGATTTACATTATCATTTCCTAATAATATTAACCCTAAAGCTGAAACACATTGTACTAAAGGTGAGAGTGAAAGGAACACGAGTTAAGGGCGGTATCCTTGCAGTTTTTATATCAAAATATTTTTAGCCAAAATAAACCACATAATTCTCCAGTAGAAACATTTGAGTTTAATTTTCCTCACATGGTGATATCAACAGTTCTTGAATATCTGTCAAGGGTGTCCTGGAATTTAATGACGACTGTTTCTCTTCATTTAAAAAGTTTCTCGTCTAATGCTGCTATGCCACCTTAAAGGTTGTTTCTAAAAAACATACAAACTTTGAATCTGGGGCCTTAGCAGCCTATTTTTTGAAGAGCCTAATACAAATTTAATATAAATGCCCCCCTCCTGACGTATTGCTGTCGGCCAGGTTAACCGATGCTTCAGCGACGTCTGAAAGAGGGTTCGAGTTTCTGCTCCGGTAATCCTGTGATCAGCACCCTGTTTGATGGAGTTGCCATAGCAACCACGCAACAGTTACTTCCACCGGACCCCTTCCAGCATCCCTTGGGGTCAACTCTGAACTTGAGTTAAAAATATTTTCCTTGCTATTATTTTAATAACTTTTTTTTTTTTAGAAACTTGAATCATATTACCAAAACTAACAAGGCGGGAAGACGTGTTAGATACCCTTGTCCAGTTTTCATTTTTAAATTTTAAATTTAAAAAAAAATACTTGCACTGGTTCGGTTCGCACGAGAACAAATCTTCTTGTATAATTGGCCTGTGATGGAAAGATCGCGGTTTGAATCCGACTGGTGTATTATGATAATATATTTTTTATTAAATAGTCTCCCACTCTTCGTTCGTACAAATGCGGGTACACCCCTTATAAATTCCACTTTCTTATCTCATTATTGTTAATATGCAGATAGCGTTAATGGCTAGTAAAATTCAAAGCATGCCAAGTGTGTATATATTTACTACTGCACTTGTGAGGTGTATCAAATAATATCCAGAAGACGCACAAATCGATATAAAACGGACAATAGAAAATTTTTGGGATAAAATAAATAAAATATTCCTTTGTTAGATACATTTAGCTTAATTTTCTACTAATAGCAATCCCAACATTTCTTGAATATTTGTTACGATAATGGTGATTGACAATTTTATTTTTTTAAGAAAAAGTATTTGTCAAATTTCGCGATGGCTATGACAAATATTCAAGAACTATTGAAATTATTATTTGGTGACCTGGCGGTCTAGGGGGAAGGTGTCAGACTTCTATGCAGGCGGCCGGGGTTCGATCCTCGGTCCCGGCAAAGATTTATCTGATTACCAAACCCTTCCTTCACCTCTGACAAGATATCTTGTGAATGTGGGGAATGCCAGGCCTCCACCGTGGTTCGGATTACACGTTAAACTGTAGGTCCTTCATTTCATCTCACAATCACCCTACCATTACACATTAGCGTAAGTGCGTATAACCCGAACGGGTAGTAAGACGCGGTGCTAATAATAATAATACATTATTATTTGAAGTGAATCAAAATAAATATAGCTAAATATTGTGTTTATTTTAGCCAATTTTTTGTTTTATTTTCAATTACAAAAAAAATATTCTAAACTCATGCTCCTTTCCATTCCACTTTAAAAGTGATCAATACATCGTGCTTGGGGGTGTTTTTTAAAGTTAAGACGAGTGCGCTAGAGTGCTTTACTCTAATCATGAACCTAATATACGAGGGTAAACTTTCACAATTCCTCATAATGTGATTATTAAGGGTGTATGAAACGCCTGACCTCATTTAGATAAAGAAAAATCTGCTTTAATAATAACGAAGCTTCGCCAATAAAAATATTAACAGCTTACTTTGGGTGCGAGTGAAGGGAACGCGAGTTAAGGTGTTTTTGCAGTTTTTATAGCGAAACAATTTTTTTGCCAAAATAAAATATTGCTACAGTAGAAACAAAGGGCTTAATATTCTTCACTTGGTGATATCAACAGTGTTCTTAAATATTGGTCATGAGCATAGCAGCATTTGATGAGAAACTTTTTAAATGAGGAAAAAAAGTTTTCATTAAATTCCAGGACATCCTTGACAGATATTCAACAACTGTTGATATTACCGTGTGAAGAAAATTAAACTCTTATCTTTCTACTGGAGAAATATTCTATTTATTTTGGCAAAAACAAAAGTTTTGATATAAAAACTACAAAAATACTGATTTTAGCTCGTGTTCCCAATACTCACACCTTAATTCACAGATAATATGTTCAATTTTTGTCATTTTGTGCTGTTATGCACATTACATATTAAATCCTATGAAAAAAATTGTAGTAATTGAATCACATGGTTTAAGACTAGTGTAATTTATCAACTTAGAACGAAATATGCATGCCAGTTTTGCAATAAAATTCTTTCTATGTATTACAATGTCTAGTTTTTAAAACTATATAAACATGCATACTATTTTTCCAACATAAACATATTTCCTAAAAGATTTTAACTTCGAATTCAAAGAGTGGGCTAGGCCCTGCCCTATTTATTACGGTACCCAAGCTATTTCCAAGCGATTTTTACCCCCATAGAATTATCCCTTTTCCATATTATTCCCACGGTTTAATTAGTCTGTCACTGATATTCGTTTCTGGTACTAGACAGTGACAATTATTAAGTTACCAGTATGCAAATATTGGCACGTTCTCTCTGCTGCTGGGTAAACTAATGCGAGAACCCCCTTTCCTCCACCTTTTAGTTCTGTTTGAGGAGGGGAGGGGGGGGTAAAGGGCTCATTTGTGACCTTGTGAAGGCCGACCACAGGTAGACAAGCAGGGGGATGGGACAAGAGTACAGTACCTGTCGTGTAAACAATCCGCCGCATTCCATTCCATATCTCAGGTAGACTAGGTCGCAAAGGTGCTGAGAACGCGCACAGGTAGTGTCTCGCGCGGCGGACACACTTTTAATATCGTACCTCCCTCTTCAGTGGCAGCAAGGTCTAACGTGACATTCACGCAAAATACTAGGATGCCGACGACGGGGAAATGGGCGTTTGAATCCTGGTTGGGCGTACTAAGAAGGTTTTTCCCCTTAAATGGCTATCCACTTTCCCTCCACGCAAATGCGAATACACTTTCTTTAAGTTCATTCTTGCTCATTCCTAACCCACTAGCGTAACTAGTACATATGTGTATAGCCCGAATGGGTAGTAATTGATAAGTGGTGCTTTATAATATTTGGCTGGATATGATTTTAAGATTATTGGAATATTATTGTGAGTCAAGCGAGTTAAGGTGTTTAATCTTGTGCTAAACCGTGGGTAATGCAATAGCAAGTTTATCTATTTTTTAACGCTGCGTGTTGCTACCTGTTCTGGTTAAATGCGTATGTACTAATTACACAATTATGTTAGAAATGAGTAAGGATGAATTTAGAGAAGGTGTATTCGAATCCTCGTTGAGGGACCGTGGAAAATCCTTTAGATGAAATAACACACAGTACACCCAACCAGGCTCCTAACCCAGGTCTCCCCGTCACTGGCAGTCCAGTCTATTGCGAGAGTGACAGTGACGTCTTATTAGACCATGCGGGTCACATCAAGTTAAGTATGTGACCTCATCCCTGAGAGGGGGTTGAAAAGTATCCCCTGTAGGTCCTGAGAAGGGGTTGGAAAGTGTGCCCTGGAGGTCCTGATAAGGGGTTGGAAAGTGTGCCCTGGAGGTCCTGAGAAGGGGTTGGAAAGTGTACCCTGGAGGTCCTGAGAAGGGGTTGGAAAGTGTGCCCTTGAGGTCCTGAGAAGGGGTTGGAAAGTGTGCCATGGAGATCGTGATGGATGTTATAAAAGTTAACAGTATCCCCCGGCTGACTTGAAATGGTGTTATATATATATTTAGAACCGCGTTTTACTACCCGTTCGGTTTATACGCTTTAAGTACTAATTACTTTAATGGATTAGGAATTGGGAAGGTTGAATTAGAGGAAGTGAACCCGCATTTGCGTGGAGGGAGAATGGAAAACCATTTAGGAAAAACCACCTCCAGTTCACCCGACCGAGATTCGAACCTCGATCTCCCCGTCCTCAGCAGTCGAGCTCAACACGACAAGCGCGTTAGCCAACTACGCCACTGAGGCGGGTCTTGAAATGGTGTTAGTTAATATAACCCGAATATTCTAGTAACAGTTGGCAAGTCTCTCCCGAAGATTCTGATAGTATCTCCCTGACAAATATTTGTTTTACATGAGCTAACCATTAGATGTCCTTACCCCTAGAGTGAGTGTCATCCATCCGTCTCACCTGAACACTCCCGAAACCACGTACACACGAGCCTTATTAGCGCACCTAATTCAACACTGAATTTAAAATGTGCTGCGCGAACAATCAACCGCCGTCATAGTCACTACTAACCAAGTTAGTGAGACATTTTTATAAACTGGTTAGCTTTAGTTACATTTCCAGCCTTGTATTAGTAGACTTACAGACGCTCGTACACAGTAAAGTTAAAGTGGGAACACAATTTGTCATTTTGTACCAGGTAAACTTATAAAACAGTCACATTTAAACATATGCAATACACCTTTGAACTTTGTGTGAAATAGTTCGTTTTCTAGCTCTTTATTATTCTTATTTCCAATCAAAATGGGAAGAATCCATTGCACAAAGGTGACACCTTCTTTCTTTCATCTTCTATGGTAGAAATAGTCACACACACACACACATTTAAACACAAATTTTTAACACAAATTGAGTATAGTAATATTTCGGCATTGTTGCCTTTATCAAACAAAAAGGGAAGAGATAAAACACTTAACACAAACATTGAATTGCTCCGTTTTGAATTAAAAAATAAACTGTTAGAACAACTTTATACATTGGATTATTCCCACATTTGTTCTCTTTCCCTAGGTGGGCTTTCTTCATTAAATTTAAACTTATTTGTTTATCTTTCCTTGTTCTTTATATTTATCAATTTCCATTATTATAAAACGATTCAGCCATCGGGCCACCTGATTGTTAAACAACATTTAGCAATACTTGTTGCGTCTTTATTTCTACTTTATGTTTTCTTATTTTAACTTCGTATTTTACTTCCCGTTTGAGTTGATAATTATACAGTTAGACCCGTTCCATCTTTCGCAGGATAAAACAGATCAACTGAAAGGAATGAGCAGATGAGACATTTTGTTGTGATTGAGTAGGGGCAATAGAATAAGCCATTGACTACTTTGAGGGGTGACCTGTCGGTCTAGGGGTAAGGTGTCAGACTTCTATGCTGGCGGCCGGGGTTCAATCCTCGGTCCCGGCACAGATTTATCTGATTACCAAACCCTTCCTTCACCTCTGACATGATGCCTTGTGAATGTGGGGAATGCCAGGCCTCCACCGTGGTTCGGATTCCACGTTAAACTGTAGGTCCTTCATTTCATCTCACAATCACCCTACCATTACACATTAGCGTAAGTGCGTATAACCCGAACGGGTAGTAAGACGTGGTGCTAATAATAATAATAATAATAATAATAATAATAGACTACTTTGAGCGTCTCGTGTATCTATCGTATAAAAGTGAATCGGTGTAAACCAAAGGAATTGCGTATATTAAATCACTTTAATTTTGGTAGCGTGTGTTTAACTTTGTCTTTCACAATATGAGAGGGAATATAACTAAATCAGACTAAAGCGTTTTTCAACCAAATTGACTGCGAAGATGATTAATAATTTAAATTCTGCTTCGACTATTTCACGTTGAATTAGGTAAGATCAGGCATGTAAAACTTGCGTCCCGGTCCATGGTTCAATGCGGTCCGTGAACCTTTTGAGGTGTTGTTGTTATTATTATTATTATTATTATTATTATTATTATTATACACGTTGTAGATGTCCACTTTTTAAGAATCGTGTTGTCACTTGGAAATTGGGCATTATTTGGGGAAATCTAGTAAGTGGGGTTGATGTACCAAATTTTTACTCTTTATTCACTAGAAATCGATTCACAAAAATCTATTAGGGTAAAAATTCTCGCCTCAGAACCCGATGTTCGTGGGTTCAAACCCAACTGGGATAGATGGATTTTTCTTGAGCGAAAAAAATCCGAAGCACAACTTCTTTCGGTGAAGTAAAGCCGTCTGTCTCATATCGATCGTTATTTGTAAGAAAAAAATCACTGGAAGGTATGTGAAAATACCTTTCCCGACAAAATTGGTAGGCTCTTTCTCGTGTGCTGATATAATCAGTCGGTTCAGAAAGTGCACATTAAATACTTCAAATGAATGGAAAAAAGTTTGTGGACTAAACTGCCAGTCCGGACTATCCGCGTATTTACACTAAAGGGGTAGGGGGTGATGAGGAAATTGGAATTCTAGAGAAAATATATTCGCATTTACTTGGAGGAAAGGTAAACACTTATTTAGGTAAAACCACACCTAGTTCATCAGGGATGGGATTCGAACCCTGACCTCGTCATCAGCAAACTGGACCATACAAAATTGATGCCTTAGCTCTCGTGTTCACAGATGTGGGTTTATAAATTATAACTACAACATTTTTTCCCCGATAGCTTTCATCGGTTCAAGTGTCTTAATATGAAAAAACTGTTAGTTTTAACTGTTCTAGACTATTTGAGCAACTTGCCCGGCTATTCTAATAATACAGATTGAGGAGAGTGAAGTTTAAAGAGTTACGCAGTCGGAATCCATACACCATCCTCTAAATTCAACCTATCCACTTCGTAATCCATCAACGTAATTAGTACTTAAGCGTATAACCCGAATGGGTAGTAAAACGCGGCGCTAAAAAAATATATTTCATGATTACTCGCATCGGTCGTCGGCACGCAGACCAAATTTCAAACTGTTTACGAGGCTTTTTCCAGTGATAAAATCCCGGCCGGTTGTTCAAAGTATTTTCCTACAAATGTTTTATAACTCCCCCTCCACGCAAATGTGGTTACATTTCCTCTAAGATCTAACATCCTCACCCCTAACTCATTATCATATTAAAATACATATAACGCCTGTGGTCTAGTGGTCAGAATTCCAGGCTACAGATCCAAAGGTCCCGGGTTCGATACCTGGTGCTTTCAGAACTTTTCTGTGAAGCACTGGCTCTGAAACGGTATCAAACTCAACTTCATTAGGACAAAATGGGAATCTTAGATAATTCCTGTGGTCTAGAAAACTGATATTAATGGCCAGAGGGCTGGTTGTGCTGACGTCATGACACCCTCTATCCGCAAATGTTAGCACTACCATCGCTAACGGCAGTGGCTGCTCGGTAGGTATAGCTCAATCGTGGGCTCATGCCATGGAGTTGTTGTTTTAAACCAGACGGGTTGTAAGTTGCAGTGTGGTTGGGAGGGGGGGGGGTGGCGGCGGGGGGTCATGATTACCTTTTTATAATCCGTCCAAGTTTCTGAAAAGTACAATAGGATTTTGGTTGGAAAAAACTTTTATTCAATACACACGTATTTTTTGCGGTCATCAATGATAACATTTTACCATATTAGTAGAGTTATTTTATGGGTGGTCTTATTTATAATATATATAAAAATTGACAACAGTGGATCACAAAACTTGACGTATGAATACGTGAAAGTAGATCTAACAACCTTTCCAGTTATGAGATAAGGTTCTTTCTATGAACATTGGTCTTTATTGGTTAGTAAATATGAAAAGTCTCGTGTGTACGGGTCCTCTTCTATCTACACACACACCCGACTGGAGGCGTAAGGGCCTTGAGGGGGCAGTAAACCAATAAAGTGTCCAGTTTCACGACGACCCCTCAGCTTGGCGGAATGCAAGGCAAACTGCTTTGGACGAGCAAAATTGTATTGATTTACTTTATTACTCGTTCAGGTGTGGTCGAGTGGCTCTTAGAGAACCCCGACTTTCTGTCCTACCATGGTTCGATCCCAGACGCCGCTTATTTGTTTGTAATAATAGTCTCTCTTCAGATGTTGAAATATCGGCGCCATGGCCGGGCCTTTTTAGTTATAGGTTTTACTAACCCAGGCTTTTTTTTAAAAATTATGAGAAGTTTTTTTGTTTAAAAGTACCCCCGAAAAGGACGGAGACAATAAACTTGAATTTCGGCGTGTTGTGGTACTAAAAACATAACATTTTTCAGTTGTATACTGCATAGAAATCAACCGACACATTTGTTCAATAGTTAAATTAAAGTGAAAATGAATTAATATTTGGAGTAATCTTTAAGGTGGGGTGAAAAGAAACGTGAGTTAAAGTAAGATATTTACAGTTTTTATAGCATAAAACTGTTTCGGATGATATAAATAAAATACTGGCCCAGTAGATACTTTTAGTTTAACTAGCTGCAATCTCAACATTTGTTGAATAAGTTGCCACGAGGATAGTGTCAATTTGAATATAATTTTTTTAAAGTGAGAGAAAAAGCTCTATACCCAATATTATTGCTGAGGAAACTGCAGGTCTTATCTTCGCTCTCTCTCGGTTAACTGTTGCCAAATCTCCTCGCTCTCAGTTATGTCTGAAGGTGGTGTGCTGGGGTAAGAAGGAGCTACTGGCAACATCGACTAGCCAGCGTTGCCAAACTTGTCTGATACGAGGATAGATCAAACTTGTCTGATACGAGGACAGATTGACCACATGGAAACGAGAGGAGAATGAAAATGGTATTTCCGAATAGTGAACCTTCATGTCCCTCAATGATGATATCCAGTACAGTATAATGTCTTGACGATCATGAAAAATATATAAAAACTCTTGAGATGACTTAGGGCTGGATTTATAGATTTAGTGCGCCTCAAAAGTGCGACTTGATACCAAACACAAAACGATGCCTGCCTGGACCAGAATGGAATCGGACAGTTTCATATGTCAAACTGGTTCATTCCATTCGAGTCTAGTTAGGTATCGTCTTGTATTTGGTATAAAGACGCACTAAGTCTAAATATGAATCTGCTGTACTTATGTTGAAAATTAATCTTAATGTTTCTACTGAATACATGTTTTATTTATTTTGGCCAAAAAGTTGTTTTCTTTAAAAACTGGAAAAAAAATTGAGTTGTTTGCACTGAGGAATTGTGTTTTTCACATTGTGGTTTTTCTGTTGTTCCTCCAGTCGAACACGTAAATATTAAATTTCCATTATTTTTTTTCACGGATTTCCCCTCCTTTAGGCTTGATGTCTTAAGTCGCTGATAGTAATGGAATGACTTGGACTTGTAATCACACGAGAACAAAAGCATCAGTCTCGTATTGTCTGGTTTTTTTCTGGCTATGAGCACCCAGCGTGGGGGTAAGCAATGCATTTGGGCCTTCCTTCCCCGCCCTTGAGTTCTTAAGTATGTTTAATAAAAGCTTAAAACATGAAGTAAAACTATAATGTAGCTATACATTATATTGAAAAAGGACACCTGGACACGGGAATCGAACCCGGGACCTGTGGTTTAGTGTGCCATTGCTCTTTCCACTGAACTATCTAGGGGTTGTCCGGTGCCCAGGGTCATTCTTCACTCATATTTTAGGGCAGAGTCTGTGATGGATGTGTGGACATTGTCAGCTGCATTTGAGTGATAAAATAAGACTGCTATCTATCAGATACTACAGTAATCTGCGACTCAGGAGGACTTATTACCGCCAATATTACAATTGACAATCGTACGAATGTGCATAAACTCTGCCGTAGGGCTCTTACATGAGGAAGGCGTTTTATGCGTTTGGAAATCCCGCCTTTTTGAATAAGTGGTTTTATATTTTTAAATATAGTTTTCATCAAACTGTAGACAAAAGCTATCAACAGGTCCCTATCTAGCTATAAAGTTTAAATTTTAAATTTAAATATTTAAAAAAATTCAGCTACGCCTTACGCCAATATTTACACCTCTGAGATTAAAGTAAAACAATAGAGACCTAGAACTAGCCATCCTCTATCAAATAAAGTCACTTTTTGATAAGGTCACAACAGAAAATTTGAAGCAAATGCGGGATTGTTTTTTAAGGCTTTATATAAGTCACCAGACTTTTTTAAAACTTTAAATTTTAATGTTTAAACTCTTTAACTGGTCAAAAATTAAGCCTAAATTTTGTTGAAAACCATTTTAAGAAATATCAAACCACTTCGTAAATAATCGAGAATTTCGAAACGGCTGCAACGCTTTCAGTGTTCCCCCATGTAACACCCTTAAAATATGAGTGAAGAATGACCCCGGGTACGGGACGACTCTTGGATAGCTCAACAGTAAGAACATTTGTTTACTAGGCCAAAAGTCCCGGTTTCAATTCCCGTATCCAGATGCCAATTTTTTAGTTTAAATAATAAAACGATATTCAGATGCGGCTGTAACCGCAACTAACACCTATAAAAACTTGCCTATTTTATCCATTATAATATAGATAACTGAAGATTTGTCGAATGCATATCGCTACAGGTGTACACATTAAAAAATCCCATAAGGATTCAAATTAAAGAAATAATAGCTTCAAAACATCAATATTCCCTCCTCCCACCCAAATAAATGTCTAATTGCACCAGTGAGGCTTGGATTCCAGCTGGAAGTACTATTGAGGTTTTTTTTAAAAAATTATTTCCCCGTTCTTGCTTCATTCAAACTCAGGTATATTTTCTATAAATTATAACCTTCCACATCTCAACCCCATTAGTGTAAATATGCAGGAAGACCGGACGGATGGTAAGACTCGTAACACGAAAAGCTCTGGAACTTAACAATAGAAGTAAGCTCGCTAGAAAATTTACCTCAATTTGCTCCAGAACCGTCTCGCTTCAAGTCCATTCCTAGACACAAGCATTTCGTGACGTCACGGTTGAAGGGCTCGATCTGTGTAGCTAGCGTTATAAAACATTATTATTAGCGTGTTTTTGGACTTTCGCTTTCTATCTTACTCCAAGGCTGGGTAGACTCTAGTCTGGTAAGGATCGCTTCCATTCTTGTCTGAGCTACGTGGTCCAACAAATTATTTCCCCTTGATTCGGTTTTTCCACCGAGTATGGACATAATTAGAGCCCTTACGAATACGGGGTTTCTCACAGTATAAATATATTCATGTTAAAAACAATGAATGGATGATAGAGACTGAATTTAGTAGTTTTGTAAGTTTTGGTGAGTAAATTGCCCACTTCTATACCAAAATACGTGTACGATTGGCATTATATTGAGACACAAAGCTGCCATGCCAAAACATGTGTACAGTTAGCATTATATTGAGGCACAAAGCTACTATACCAAAACACGTGTACGATTGGCATTATAAGAGGCACAAAGTTGCTGTACCAAAACACGTGCACATTTGGCACTATAAGAGAAACAAAGTAGGTATGCCAAAACACGTGTACAGTTGGCATTATAAGAGGCACAAAGCTGCTGTACCAAAACACATGCACATTTGGCACTATAAGAGAAACAAAGCAGGTATGCCAAAACACGTGTACAGTTGGCATTATAAGAGGCACAAAGCTGCTGTACCAAAACACATGCACATTTGGCACAAAAAGAGAAACAAAGCAGGTATGCCAAAACACGTGTACAGTTGGCATTATAAGAGGCACAAAGCTGCTGTACCAAAACACATGCACATTTGGCACTATAAGAGAAACAAAGCAGGTATGCCAAAACACGTGTACAGTTGGCATTATAAGAGGCACAAAGCTGCTGTACCAAAACACATGCACATTTGGCACTATAAGAGAAACAAAGCAGGTATGCCAAAACACGTGTACAGTTGGCATTATAAGAGGCACAAAGCTGCTGTACCAAAACACATGCACATTTGGCACTATAAGAGAAACAAAGCAGGTATGCCAAAACACGTGTACAGTTGGCATTATAAGAGGCACAAAGCTGCTGTACCAAAACACATGCACATTTGGCACAAAAAGAGAAACAAAGCAGGTATGCCAAAACACGTGTACAGTTGGCATTATAAGAGGCACAAAGCTGCTGTACCAAAACACATGCACATTTGGCACTATAAGAGAAACAAAGCAGGTATGCCAAAACACGTGTACAGTTGGCATTATAAGAGGCACAAAGCTGCTGTACCAAAACACATGCACATTTGGCACAAAAAGAGAAACAAAGCAGGTATGCCAAAACACGTGTACAGTTGGCATTATAAGAGGCACAAAGCTGCTGTACCAAAACACATGCACATTTGGCACAAAAAGAGAAACAAAGCAGGTATGCCAAAACACGTGCATATTTGGCATTATATTGAGACATAAGACAGCTTTGCCAACATAATCATACAAGTGCTTTTTATTGCGTCCTACTACCTCTCCAGGTTATACGCATATGTATCAATGGCATTAGTGAGTTAGTGATGAAGAAGGTTGAATTTATAGGAGGTGTACCCATATTTTCTTGGAGGACCAGGGGAAAACCATTTATAAAAAAAACCTTTCCAGCTCACCAGGATTTGAACCCCTATTTCCTATAATTGGCAGTTCAATCTATTGCTAGAGTGGCGTCTTAGACCATGTGACCACTGAAGAAGGTGCAAGATCAATACTCTCAAACCTTCATAGAAGTGTTAGATGTGAGGCGCAATCCTAATATTCAAAAACATGTAAACAAGAGGTTTATGAAGCACAAAATCACTTTCCTAAAACGCTAAGTGATATGGTATGAGGCACAAAAATACTTTTCCGAAACAAATTGTACACATACCTTTTGATCAATCTAATCTAATCCAATATAATAATATTCAGAATTTATTTACTTTATATTATATTTCACATTAAATGACTGCGTGGAGCGACATCCTTTTATCGCCCACCGAAAGACAAGGAGGGAGAGATGAGGGACGAATACATCCCGTTACTAGAATATTCTAGAAGCAAAATCATCGTAAACAACCCTGCTGGCAAGCAGAGATGAGGAAACTCGATAAATAGTCAATGAGCAGTTAGTATCTGCGTTTGTCAAGATTTTTTTTTGCTTATATAAATCATCAAATGTGAGTCGGGACCAGAATTATTCCGCGCCGGTCACTAGATTGGATCAATCTTTGATCCACTCACATTTAAACTATCTGGTTTCCTAAGAAGTGAAATTGCAGTGCGTGTGATATCGCTCTGTTTAATACAGCAATTACGCTGAATAAATAATTAATTAAATTACCATCTGAAAAGTCACATCAATCTAATCAGTATGATATCAAAACACATGAATCCCGAACGTGAATAATAACATAACAACATGGTTAATGTATAAGACAAAAAAAAGAGCATTCTATCACTGTCTTTAATCTAATGCTACCCTCTTCGGTGGCCGCATGGTCTTGAGGTGCTACTCTCGCAGTAGATTAGACTGCCGATGGCTGGGAGAACGGGGTTCGAATCTTGGTCGGGTGTAATGAGGATGTTTATTCCAAAATTTTCTTCCACACTTCCTATAAATATAATATTCCTAATCCCTAAAACTATTGGCGTAATTATCACATTAGCTTATAACCCAAACGGGGGAAAGACGCGGTGCTAAAAAAAATCCTACTTATCGCACCGATTTCTTGAGAGAGCCAGCTTCTTATCCCTTTCTGAATAGGTTTATTCGTCTAACGACGCTAAAGAAGAGAAGGGAAAAAAGGAACAAGTGAATCGTAAGTTTAGTAATTACTGTCTCAAGTAACTGAAAAATAGTTTCCTCGTGACATTGATTCAATTCTCTCTACCAAATCAATAGAAGCAAGACGGTTCTAAACTGCATCGAGTGCGTTATTATGTAAATTCAAATTATATACACCAAACACCTTTCGCACCCACATTGAAAATTGAATTCTTTGGAACAAGTTTCTATTATACAAAAAAAAGTAGGCGTAAATTGCTCTTCATATCCCTTGTCGTTACAAACCATGTCATCGTGAGCGCAGCTGCAGTCGATAGGTGTGTTTAGAGACCAAATGGTCGGTTCCTCGAAACAGAAATTTGAATAACAACAACCATAAACAAATATTACGCTCCGCGTTTCCTTGTCAAATTGTCTGTCTGCGTAGGTTCTCCCTCTCCACTCCCCTTTTCCACGTAAGATCTCCTCGAGAATGTGATATCTGAGATGACCTTGAGATCCGTGCCGGGGAAGTGGTTCTCTTGACGGGAAGCTATTAATCTTGTTGAGATTAAAGTGGTCCCACCTATTCTCCGTTATGGCGAACGGGAGAGGGCGTGTGTAGCTAGTTTCGTTTCAGTTTTAAGTTGTGGCAGCACTGGGTCTCGGCGTGAATGTTTCGTTTTGATAAGGTTTGTACGATAAGTACAGTCCAATTTTTAGAGGAGTAACCTTATCCGACAGTTAGAAAAGTTACTAAAACAATTTTAATATATTCAAACATCAAGTGATGTTATTTGCAGCTGTCACTTCTATAGAATAGCACAATATAGTACAATGTTATAATGTTGGCTGCAAAGAGATATTATGTATTTACTGAAGCAATATTTTATTTATTTTTGATTAACAAATTATCTTGAAAATAAAAAAAACTGCAAAAATTCAGACCTTAGCTTTGCACTTGTCTTCAATTAGGCTTATACTTTTGAAATCCAGCCACGTACTTATTTTGTTATTTTGAAATTCCTTAAAGAAATCAACTGGACTGCGATTTAAACCCTGAATCTTTCCATTTACATTGTTTGATATATTTTAATTGACGTTAATAAACGTGCCTTTTTTTAAACAAGGTGGCAAATTAACATATGGCTTACAAACATACTCAATATAGGACACATAAGACCAAACATTATACAAACTTAGCGCCAGGAATTATAATAACATGTTAATAAGCCAGACTCAGGCGAATATGCTAAAAACGTTTAGGTATCACCTGGGCTCAAATCTGTGTCGTTATTGTTGTAATAGCCATTGTTACCACATCAAGAGTTAATTCTAAATCACCTGTATTCCGCCTGTTTTCTAACCACAGGGAGGTTAACGTAAAATCTGCCACGGATGGGACTCAAACCAGAGTCTCTTATATGACAAAACCTCAATGCTCTCGACCACGGATGGGGCTCCCTACAATTGTAGTCGGTCTCCCAAACCACAAAATGACGTACTTACATTTTTTTTATTGCAACTATAATTGGATAATTCTACGTTCCATAATGTTTTCTATCCTACTTATCGAGAAGACATTCGTGGAGATAGGATGGGCTCGTGTGGTGACCGTTACAGCGGTCGTTCGAACATGGCGTCGGACACGTACGCCCCATCCCAATATTTGGAGAGGACGAGGGTCGGGACAAAGTGGTCTGTTTATCGCAAATAGTGTTGGGAGTGAAAGTACCTGACCTTCCTCGACATGGTGAGTGGCGTCAGCCATGGAGGTAAGGATTATGTTCGCGAGACGTCTAGTACCTCAGTCTCCATCTGTGCTGATAGGGATCTATCTTACCATTTAGTTCTGACTGCAGCGGGCTAAAACTTGTCCGTGCTGAGGGACACGTATAAGAAACTAACATGGATCGTACTATCAGTAAATATAGCTTACTGTGTGGACTCGTGTCACGACTATTTAGTGCTCTATTGTACCAGTCGCATTAAATGACCACTTTTTTCTTTGGCACTACCGGGGAAATCCGTTTTAAGGTTGGAGCGGGAGATAAGTGGTATCAACCTGGGGTACGCGTATCTCCGGGGGTGCACGAAGACATCTTAGAGGGTTCATACAATTGTATATATATTTCATGATAAACACTGAATAATCAAGGCCAGATTTAGATCTATCCACAAGAGAGTCGTACGTAAGAACATTTTATCTTGGAGCGCCAATTTTAGATGCAGATTATATAATATGTATAACTTTCACCGTGCACCAACAACTTTAAGGGTAAAAAGTTGAAGATAAACTATATCTTTAGGTCACAAGGAAATTTCGCAAAAATATTTTATCAAAATACTGAAATATTTTGGAATTTGTAAATCTCAGTGCAAGCCTTAAATAAATGTTTATAGAAACACATTGCATCTTACACATGTTTTATTCCCCCATCAAGCTAAAATAATATTATTTTGAACATTGATTACGTGTTCTCATACTAATCAATACCATCAAAAATAAAATTGCATTCGTCTATACTTTCTAATCTAAGTCGTCTTGGTAAAATGAGAATTTCTTCTGCAAAATATGGAGAACTTTAAGTAATAAAATAGTGACAACCCTAATATATTTTAACAGTGTGGTTTCCCTCGCCACACAAATGCGTGTCTTCTTCATTCTAAACTAGCTTCCTCGCCCTTTCCACTTAACCCTAGCAATCCTATGCTATATTTTGTCCCAGGTTTTACCTAAGGGGAGGTTCCTTTAGCCCAACTTTTTTAATGTACAAAATGATAAATACATAACTATCATAATTTATAAATATATTATACATGTTAATTATTTATTACTGTGTAAAGAATAAAAAAAATAGGTTCCCAATTGTCTCTGCACATTAGAGTTATGTTTTATACGAACAATTTATGCATGGCAACGCTGAATATTGTTGACCAGTAAATAAATATAGTGATATCACACATTATATGAAAAATTACCTGCTTTAAATAAATTGTATGGATAGATACAAATAAATGTAAATGTAAATTTATCATGTTCAGAAATTATGTTTAAAATCATCCTAAGGGGGGAGGGGGGTTCCAGTAGCCCTACCTAAGAAAAACTGTTGGTAAATTGTTGGTAAAATGTTAATAAATAAGAAACAAAAATAGTCTGTATCGGTAAATAAGAGTCTAGGAGACAAATAAATGAAATTTGAGTTCATTCATATTAATATTAGTAGGTTAAAATTATAAACGATACAAGTGTGGGCTCATCGGGCCCCCACTTAGGATTGCTAGGGTTGATGCGGCCGCTTTGGTCAGCAGGAAATTAATAATGACTGTCATGCCAAACAACTTAAAATACAATGGTCGTTTTCTGGACCAACTTCTCTATTCCCTATCTTCTATTCTCTAAGCGTATACTCTATTTCGCCCTTCACCTACAATTACCATTTTTCATGTCATTAAGAAAGCGGGGAAAGAAAACTACGAAAGTTCTTAGATCAAGGTAAAGATGAAAGAAAGCTTGCTGCTAGTTCTAAAATATCTCTATAAAAAAAAGTATAGTATTTGTGAGAGGAAGTCTAAATATAGAGCTCTTTTTCATCATGCCTACTCTCATAGCTTCGCAAATATGCTTAAAAAGTCTTTGAAAATGAACTTATGGTATATTTTCACAAATATTTTCCTGTTAATAAAACTCAAAATGTAGAGCTGTTAAGGAAAAAGAGCCCTGTTGAAATCTTTCGACTTTATTTTGGCGTGAATTATATTTTGAAATAACGCATATTATTAAATATTGCTTTAGAGCTGAATGTCTTCACGGCAACTTCGCGCTCACCTAGGCGGCCCCCTTAACATTGAACGTTATAATTACCTAAATATTTACTCTAAAACTATGACACTGTTTTGGCACAAGAAAGTTCAAAAGTATTCCACCTATTTCTATCTTGACCTAGTTCTACCCAGTCCACCTCATTACACCCTATCTCTTCTTGGTACATTCTAACGCTATCCTCCTATTTGTGTCTAGGTCTTCCCAATGGTTTCTTCCCATTGGGTCTACCAGTAAATACCACGACCACGGTTCTAGATTTTCCCACTCTCGCTGCATGTCCTGCCCATCGTAACCTACGAGACTTGATAACCCTAACAAGGCATTGTAATGAGTATAGGGTATGTAACTCATCATTATGTAACCTCTTTCACTCTTATCATCATCCCTTTTTGAACCAATTATGTTACTATATAGGACTGCTTTATTTTAAACATTCTATTTTTTTTCTCGTCATTTAAAGTAAAAATACCCTGGCATTAATTTAATAATGAAAACACTTTTTAATAAAGTTTTTTTTTCTTACTGTCACTTTGAAGTTTTTCAAGCTACAATTTCATCAAAATGACCAAAGTCCCCCTAGACTTGACCTCCATCAACGTTAGTGCTTGTTATTTATATCTCGGCGTAGAAAGTTGGGTTTATACTTTGAGAGTAGATCGATAATGTAGTCGCCATCATCACCGTCCGACCGACCTTGTCTATATAGAGTCCCGTGCGACGCTCCCTGGGTCTTTGGTCACGGTCCAATGACCACGAGCCCTCCGTTGAAAAAAAACAACTTATTTTAGCGACTACCTGTACAAAAAAAAAAACTTTGGACGATTGGAAATATTAGGAATTGCAGCTTAAATGGGGATAGCTGAGGGGAGAATGCGAGCTTTAATCCGATGTTTAACATTTATTATGAGGAAAAAATTATTTTTTTGGCCAGAATATATATCAGATTGTTCCAGTAGATACGTTCAGTTTATATTTCCAGACGAAATAATCTTAACACTTTTTGAATATTGACCGAGGGAATTGCATAATTTGACTAGGAATTGATCTCTTTATTCTGACCGAATTCCACCATGGTCATATAAGATATCCATTCAATTGCTGTTGAATTCACTGCACTTAGAAAATTAACTAAACGTTCCCACTTGAGCTATATTTTGTTTATTTTAACCAAAATAAGTGTTTAAAGTCGTACATGTGTACAGTACATTAATGGTGGCTGCTAATTGTTTCACTTGATTGATTTGGTCTGCATTTTGCAGGGCTGCCACGTGAGTGGAAATCAGGAAAATGTGAGGGGATTTAATTTAGCAGGGAAAGGTCGGGAAAGCTCTCAAAGTTGATTGGTATTTTAAAATATCACAAAGTCAACTTTTCAAACAATTTCACTCCATTTATATACGAATTATATAACTGAAGTTATATAATATATAATAATAATAATTTCATTTATTATAGTGCTGGCCATCAGTCGTGTGACCTATGACAGCCCAACATTTAAAAGTACACAAGTACCTTACAAATATGTAGAGGAAAAATAATAATAGCTGCATATTTTTAATGTTTTTAACTACTCTTAAATTATTACTTTAAAAAATGATGCTTCGGTGTAAACAAATATTATTTAGGATTATACACGATCTTAATGTATCGTGAAGTTCTGGCTCAACAAATGTTGTGGCTAGGCTTAGATATTTTAAATACAAGTGTGGCCCGGAAAACAAAAATTTATTTTTGCTAAATAATAATGTTGGTATTTTATAAATGGCTTTTCCTATGGAAATCAGAATTTTGCTATCTCCGCCCTATTTCCGAAAAATAACTATTTATATCAGGAAACGGGTGGTGTTGGAGGAATGTGAAGGGCCAGGACACTTACTCATACCTTTACCAATGTGATAAAAACAATTATTGCGTTTCCGAAATGATCTGAGTCCGATATCCTCGTCGTCGGCATACCAAGTAGGTTGAGCTTTGCATTTAGTCCACGTGCCCATCTGTGCGGATAAGACTAGTTGGTATCATCATATCATCATGATCCGGATCTACGGATACAAATATGTTTATTAAAATGACCCTTAGATTAAGTTTGGGAAAACGAAACAAAAATATTAAAAATTCCGTGACGCGGTAAACAAACGGAAGACGACTCACCTTCTACGTTTACGTTTGACAAGTTTCACTCTTCTATATAAAATGTAAAGATGAAGATAAGAAGACTGGGTGTGTTTTGGGTTTATTTCTGTTTTGAATACTTGCCTCGGTTGAAAAGATAATTCTCAAGTTGGAGGGGTTTCACGTTTAACCAACCCCATATCTATGTTCTTTGTAGGTAGCGCCTGGCAGCCACTCTTCACGCGTTACAACCTGCGTTTAGGACTGCGCGCAAGAAGGGGCTACATACACATTTTCATAGAGCTCTGCTCGGATGACCAAAACAAAATCCTCAAGGCCTCAGTCCGCATCCGCAAATATTGTACTTTTTTTTCCATAGATTCTTCTTTTGTTCCTTCTCTATCTTTCTTATCCCTCCACCTTTCTCCTCCAAATTAAAGGACTAAAATATTTTCAAACTTTGGTCAACATGATTTATTATTAAATTCTATTGGTCAACTGAAGTATTTTAATGTGTGTTTTAATGCTGTCTCAATTAACTGTATGATTTTTTTAAAATTCTTTGTGAATGTTGATGAAAACTATTAGTTTATTACTGCTGTATATGCATTAGCAAAGAGTATTTACAGTGTTTCTGTATTTTTTCTTGAATATTAGTCTGCATACAAATATCTAGCTGTAAATATAACTTTTAAATTAATAATGGTCCATTAATTGTAAAAATCAACACTGTTTTATATGTTTAAAAAAAATCACTAGCCAAAGATTCAAGTAAGAGGTTTGAATAAGGAATTCTAATATTAATTACTTTAAAATTATTTGCCCCACTATCTCATAATTGTATTATTCAAACTGGCTTTTTTGAACATTTAATTTTGGTGATTCGTTTAAACAATCATAAAAATCTACTTTATCTATCATGATTATTTTATGAAAGAAAAAATATTATTTTATCAAATATATGATAAAATAGTTGATAAAATTTGTGTTATTAAAATACATCACATTTTCATAAATATTTGTACACTTTATGTGTTTACACAAAATGGACGCCAATCATCTCAAAAGTATTTCATAGTGAACAATGAAACTTTAAAAAATGACTACCAAAACTGCTATATTGATTTAAAAAACATCTACTCTATAGCTCAAGATAGGAGTTTTTGTCTTCATAATGAACAAACACATTTTCAACTACTTTTAATGTAAGTTCTTATAGGTTAGACTCTCAGATGTCTCCATTTTCTTTGTTAAAAATCTATAATATGTTCTATAACGGTAAAGAAAATCTATGGCGCGCGAACATGATTTTGATGGCATGCTAACATGAATAAAGATTAACATTTAATAAAATTTCTCCAAGCCTGGTATAATTTTTTGAAGTAAATAATATTTCTACAATGAAGTCAATATTTCTACAATTAACTTTATGAAGCCAATAAGCCTGATATAGGCCTACTAGCCGGGGCCATATCGAGGAGGGTGGCCTTCAGGGGTTAAACCCCCATTCCCTCCTAACGTATTATTAATAAAATGTTTTGTATTATATTATTCTCCGATTCTTAGACTAGTAGCATTGCGTTATTATACAATTTATAACTCATACTATCCCAATTATGATATGAAACACTTTAAACTACTCCAAGGGGAATTTAATATATATTTAAAATGTTTGTAATTTGTTGGGGAGCTTCACCATGACCCACTGAAGGTAGAACCATTGAACCACATTTAAAAAATAATTTGGTCATGGACCTAGTGGCTGGCATTGGATTTTTCAGTATTTCTCAAGGCGAACATTGTTCCGTTTTCTTTAGGACAACCTCCTCGCGCCTACTCCACTAGAAAGGGTTAAAAATGTTAATGTAACAATAGTAAAAAGTAAAATTAATTTGATATTTTTCAATTTATTTTAATCTACATGATTTGGTTGCAATTTTTCATAGCTTTCTTTGAAGTGCATAATTATGTTGACGGATTCACAAACTTTCCTTCTGTTAGGTCAAACTTATTTTATAAAAGAAATAGGATGTAAGCGATAAATGGACGCGCAGGCGTTCAGTTCTAACGCAGTATTTAATTCTACAATGCGTTATTTCAAAATATGGTTCACACCAAAATCAAGTAGAAAGATTCCAACAGGGAATTTTTCCTTTAACAATAATATATTTTGGGTTCGATTATTAGAAATAGATGCATTAAAATGTGACATTTGCTTATTTTCAACGACTTTTTAAGTATATTTGAGGAGCTCTGAGAGTATATTTGATGAACAAGAGCTCTAGATTTAGCCTTATTTAACAAATACTTTAATTTCCTTATAGGCTCCCAACAGAAAATGTTAAGATTGTTGAGAACTAACAGCGGGCTTTCCTCTTTAACTCGAGATAAAACATGTTTTAGTTTTCTTCCCCCTCTTTCTGATTGACATGTCAAAGGGTGGTTGTAGGTGATGGGTGAGAGGGAGTATAAGCTTAGACATAAACAAGAAAAAATTCCAGAAAAAAACATAGACCATTGAATTTTAAGCCGTGTGACCATATAACAATTGATTTAATTTAATAACAACACACCACTGTATTAACACTTAGTTGCAGAGTTTTGCCAACCCAATTTGATATCTTCTACTTCAAGACTGTCATAGTCGCGCAGGATCAAATAAAATATATATTAAAACGTGTATATAACAAAGAGGGGAACATGTTTAATGGTTTTTAAATCTAGGGCTTAGATTGGATCTTTACTTTTGTATATTCCGTAAGAAAAATCTTATACCGTCTAATGTAGATAGAAAGGAACAGTTACGACAGCTATAAAAGTTGCTAAAACAACTTTCATATATTTATACGTTAAGTCACGTTACCTGCAACTGTTACTTTCCACGGATAGTACCAATATCTAAGAAATAATACTGGTAATAAAGTAAAATGTTATAAATGTTGACCACAAAACAGAATTTTATGTTTTCTAAATGTTCTTTCCTACAAGAATTCTTCCATACATACCATTTTAAAAATCGTAAATGAAAGAACACATCAATTTTCTTTGCTGTGAAACATGTGTGTTAATTAAGTCAAACCCGCCTCGGTGGCGTAGTTGGCTAACGCGCTTGTCGTGTTGAGCTCGACTGCTGAGGACGGGGAGATCGAGGTTCGAATCTCGGTCGGGTGAACTGGGGGAGGTTTTTCCTAAATGGTTTTACACCCTCCCTCCACGCAAATTCGGGTTCACTTCCTCTATTTAAACCTTCCCAATTCCTAATCCATTAGATTAATTAGTATTTAAAGCGTATAACCCGAACGGGTAGTAAAACGTGGTGCTAAATATTATTATTATTATTATTATTAATTAAGTCAATATTCTGTTTGAAATTTTCTTTAACTAGATTAAAAAAAGTATTTGTTTTATTTTTTAAAATACAAGGATTTTTTTTCTTGTTTTACATCAACTTGAGAAGAAAAGAGGAGGGGGTAATTTAGCCTATGAAATAACAAGAAAAAAGATTTAAAAAATATTTGTACATTTTTGTTTTATTTACAAAAATGCCAGATCTTTTATAAAAAAATGTGCACACCTTGGTTGGTAGACTGATTGTTGTAGGTGGGACCGCATTATTAGTAAATTACTAATCTCTCGTACAACATCTTATTTCGTACCACCCGAAAATTATCATTCATTAAACCGATCGGGACTAGATTTAAAATCGCTTAGGGTGGCTTTAGAAGCATAACGCCTAAACGATTTTGCCCACGTATGAGGCTTACCACTCTCAGTGAAATCCAAACTAGCATGCTCCTCTTAATTAGATTGGAAAGTGGTTTATAAAAGCTCACCGCTGAGATTGAACTAGTGTGCTACACATTGTTAGAATGAACGTGAGATTTTCTTACGCTAGAATTGTTTACAAAAGCATGTGTGAGAAAGTGATGGGAACAGTTTCTTTGTTTGTGGCCGGTGAAATGCCTTAATATCTCGTGGCGAGGAAAGCTACCGGGGATTCGACCTCGGGCTCTTGAAGCGGAACAGCAGCTGATTCAGGGTGGTTGGTGTTCAGCGGCCGCGGATGAATAATACATAAACTATATATTATTCCGTAAATAAATATAAATTTACAACAAAAGTTGGGTATGGCCAGCATTTTTTTTACCTAGTTTCGCGTCTTACTACCTGTTCGGGCTATACACTTATTTAGTAATTACGCTAGTAGTTTAGGGATTAGGAAGGTTATATTTAGAGGAAGTGTACCCGCATTTTTGTGAAAGGAGTGCGAATAACCATTTCAGAAATATCTCAACACATCAAACCAGGATTCGAAATTCGATCTCCCCGTCATTGACAGTATAGTCCACTGCGAGAACAGCGCCTTGGACCATGCGGCCATCGAAGCGAGTATGGTCAACATAATTTATTGACAAACGTAAACTGTAATACACTCCTTTTTAAAAGTGGACACGGAAACGAAACATGTCAAACAATTGAGATAGAAAAACAAACTTAAAACAACTCTGGAAACATCAAAATAAACCAGAAGATATTTCTTAACGTGTTAGCGAATATTTTATTATATTTTCCTTATTCCCCTGAGTGTTCACGCGGCCTTTGATAACATTTCTTCTTCTAGAATGCACTGTTACACAATCAAGGGCAGTGAGAGTAGAGAAACGTCAAAGCCTTGAGCCTATGCTTGTCTCAAATTAAAATAACATTTTCGTCGATACCAATCCATTTGCTACAAATTATGGTGATTCTAAACGCTATGAGAACTACAACCGGATGGACAAAAGAACTGTATCAGCCAGTTCAAATAGTTACTATTGATAATTTCTTATAGAAAGGGCCTTTTATAAAATATAAAAATATTTTTCAGCGTTCAAAATTATTAACATTTTAATATTTTACTAATGTTTTTATGGTTATTGACTATAGATATATATATAGTGACGGCTGCAGACCACATGACCTAGCACACGAATACGTACAAGTAGATATAGTAACTTTTCTAGCTGTCAGGAGACCCTGCTTATCAAAATTGAGCTGTATATTTACTTTCATTGTTATGCTACTATTGTTATGCCAACCTATCTGTTTTGTTCCTATCACTTTTTACACTAATTGCTATCATGGGTATTTAACAGCCACGTTGGTCCCGGCACAGATTTATCTCATTACCAAACCCTTCGTTCACCTCTGACAAGACATCTTGTGGATGTGGGGAATGCCAGGCCTCCACCGTGATTCGGATTCCACGTTAAACTGTAGGTCCTTCATTTCATCTCACAATCACTCTTCCATTACACATTAACGTAAGTGCGTATAACCCGAACGGGTAGTAAGACGCGGTGATAATAATAATAATAATAATAATAATAATAACAATAATAATAACAGCCACGTTATTTTATATCGATTGAATAAATTAGAACATGACATAACTTTAAACCAGACACATCACCCGCTCCTTTTTCTACCCATCTATTCAACAATGATAATTTTCTCGATCGTGTCAGGAATCGAACTAAGGATCTTTAGCTTAGTAGACAGACTCACTATCGATACAGATGATTTTTTTAAACACCACTTGATTCAATTTTGACATAGAATGCTTGTTTGAAAAGCTGTTAAGATAAAAAAATAGTGACATTTTGTTAATGTTTGCTTTTATTTTTCAAATGCTCTAAATCTAAAAAGTTCTTCCTATTTCGATCCGACTGTAATATACCTACCGTGTCTAGGATAGAGAGTTTGTTTTTCATCTCACTTACTACCCGCACGGGCTATCCGCACTTAACTATACTATCTAATTAAGGATGAGGAAGATATAATTTTTAGGAAATGCTACCGAATTTGCGTGTATGGAAAGTGGGAGGAAGGATTGGGAGGGGGTGAGGGGCGTTTAGAATAACTACTTTAAATACATCCGTCATCGGCAAACCAGGCTAGACGAGCTAGACATCTAGTCTGCGTGCTCGCCAATGTGGGCCCTCTCGTGTTCTTACTATAATTTAACCTTATACAGCACGCCTAATTGTACACACCCGAACCTAATGATTAGATTGGAAATCAGGACAGACAAGTTTCGTCAATGCCACCCGGAAACGAACCAGGGTCTTCTCTAATTGTCATCGACCACTCTATTCGTGGGAGAGGAGTCTTTTTCTTCTTCCTGCTTAACTGATTTACGCTTGATATTTATTTAACTCTTATTAATGTCACCCTTAATAAATGAAGCTGCAATTTATCACTAACATAAACACATGCCTCTAGTCACATTAGTTATGTTACCCAATATTAAATTAAAATAATTATCTTTCTTACTGTTTCGTCAACATCCTGCTTCCCTTTGATCTTATTTCCTCTCTCGGAAATTGTAAAACCAAGAATGTGTTTCGACAAGACTTGGGGTCAACGGCCTCTCTAACTGGAGGTATCACTCTGTTCTAAAGTACTGTTGTTTTTTGGATGGTGACGAGGGGGAGTCTACTTATAGTTCAACAAACAATATACATTTTAGTTTTTCTGGGTAGCTGTTGATGACAAGAAGGGAAACATTTCCCTTCTACTTCTTATGTTAATTTCTATTTTGATCTGTAATTGTTTTGACGTCTCGTTTTGTGTTGTTTTTAGTTTATAGTGTGTGTGTTTGTGTGTGTGTGTGTGTGTTAAAGATGTATACATATATACACACTCCTGATGTAGTTGTGTTCGTTGTTTTCTTTTATGATAATTTAGAGCAGGGGTTTCCAACTTAAAAGTGCCTGAGGACCACAGCTGAAACCACGAGTCTAGTTGCGGGTTTCATCTTAATCGGTTAAGGGATAGAAGGAAATAGGACTTAGATGTTATTTGATTTTAAAAATAGAGTGAAACTAAGCTTACACTGAATTAACAACCGTTGGAAATTTCTTGGTTTTTTTCCCCTCGCAAATCACAACCTTTCTAGGCTAAAAAAACATCAGATTTACTACAGTAGATTACTTTTAAAAAAATCGTTGGACCGCAAAAAAAGGGGGAGGGGGGCATCGGGGGCGCTCGCTGTAAACTCCTGATTTATTTGCCATCGACGTCGCTCTCACTTTGCCTCGCCATTATTTATTATTTTCCCTGTGTTCTTAAGAATTAAGATCCGTTTAATTCACAAGGGAATTAAATCTCACCTCAACTTCGGCAAAATAAAGGACTGGATCAATCTGAAGGGATATTAATAAGCGAGACGAGAGTTGGCAAACAGTATCGTTTTCTGCGCGGTTGAGAAGATTTGGTAACTGCAGTCCCGGTGAGCACGTGGACATACAGTACATCAACTTAGACCGCCACCACATTCTCAAAATAGTTTAAAATTCAGTCATTTGTGCTACGTTTGTGCTCATAAGTACCCGAAATTCAGCGTTTTTGCTTTTAAATTGCTTGAAATATAACGATTTTAATGTGGTGGGTTAGCTAGATTTCAAGCTGTACTACCACATTTTTTTAAAACATCCTATCTTATTTTTTACTAAGCTATTTTTTTGTGCTACGTTTGTGCTCACGTGGCCGAAATTCAGCTTTTGTGCCATTATATTACACTAGTGGAAACGATTTTAATTTGGCGGGATAGCTTGATCAAGTTGGCATGCAACATTCTCAAAATAAAAACGTGTTCATGCCAATTGTTTGTACTCCGTTTGTGCTCATATGTGCTCGAAATTAAAATTTGTTATCATTACATTACGGTCGGCTTGATGTACGTGCGTGTGGACAGACGTCAGTCTAATCTATTCTGGCATGCTGGTGACGGGGAGGTTGAGGTTTGAACCTAGGTCAGATTTATTAAGAATACTTTTTTCCTTATATTCCCACTCTTCCTTCACGCAAATGTGGTTATATTTCCTCTAAATTCTTCCTTCCTCATCCCTAGCCCATTTAGGTAACTATAGGGAGCAAAAAAAAATAATTATAAATTATCTACGTACGCGTCCCACTAACTAAAACTTTGAAAACCAAGCGTACTTATATCCTTATTATTCCAAGAATGATGTAATATTTATCATCTCTTGTGCCCACAATTCTCGCGCGCCTTCTTCCCCTTAATCTCTCCTCCCTCTATCGTTCCGCCCCTGGTGGAGTAATAGTGAACCACCCATCCACTCTCAACTCGTGCTGAAGTTGAGGAGAACTTTACCTCGCTTGAAAAGAACGTGCCTTCTCGTCAGTCTTCTGTTTAGCTGCGTGCGCACAAGGTAATCGCAGAGCGCGAGCGGGATAGCTTAGTGAATTGAGATCTTGTCTCCCACGGTTTCCTACTTTATATCTGTTTTATTTGGCAGGCTACGTTTTGATAGTGAAAATAACAAAGAGTACTACTTTGTAGCGGTTTAACGTGTGTTTGTGTGTGTACACTTTGCAAGAGGATATTTTTTTGTTAACTCGTGAAAATAAAAACAAGTTGACGTATTCAAAGCACTGCCACGTGTGAAGAAAAACGTTTGTTTGGTTTCGTGGTTCATTAATTTGGTATGTATTTTTATTTACCTTATTCTTTCTTGAATAATACTTAACATCAGGCACTGATACATTATTGTAATATTGATTTACCGTCTCACGATTAATTACCCAAAAGGCTCATTTAAAATATTGGCTTTCGAGTTTCGCCTACAGTTTTATTTTTCTTCAAATGGCCTTGAACTAGAACTTGTATGCCATTCCATAAGAGTTACTTATTCTTTTAATTATGAGGGAATAAAAGTATGCACATAATACATAACTGAGACCCGTCAATCTGGTGGCAACGGGTACAAGGTGTCTTTTTGTACAGTTCGTGTTATCTTGCACGGCCCACCCTAAGGGTTACAGTATAAGGAGGATGTATTTCAAGAAAAGGAATCCGCAAAGGGCTACTATACCTACGAGGTTGTTTTGGAAATTCAATCCTCCCCTCCAAAGTATTATTAATGTATTTATGTAAGCTTACTCGATGCCTAGGCTATCAGTTTATTAGTGTCTTAAAAAATTAATCACGCCTACAACCCTATTAATGTTTAAAAAAGCTTTAGATTGATTCTAGAGATATTTAATTTTATTAAAACTTCTAGACTTTTATTTGGGAGATTTAAGTATAACATGAACTACCATAGGTAGACAGACCCATTCTCCAAAAGTTTGATTCGGTCACTATGTCTTACTACCCGTTTGGATGTTAAATACAAGGTACGTTGAATTGACATGAAGGTATAAATAAGGTAAATACATTTAGGGAAAATCATCCTAAGTACACTCGATTGGGACTTTAACCCCGATCTTTCCGTTATTGGCAGTACATTATATTACTAGACTGACGTGTTAGACTATTCGACCACCGAAGCGGTTACATGGATTGTGAACTTATTCTTTCCTTTTTACGCGGGTTTACAAAACGACACTTTTACTTATTATAAGCGTGCGAACTTTATGGCTAGTGAAGGTGCCAGTTGGAATACGGAGGGGGTAGGACCAACGTCCCCCTCCCCTCCTAAAAATCTGATGTTTTTTCAACATTTGCAATAAATTGAAAACAAGAAATATTCAATATTTTATTGTACACGATTATTTGAAAAACATACATTATAAATATTACATTGTCATCCTTCGGCCAGCCGATAAACAGGATCTCAAACCTACGTTATCATATTACTCTTGGAATATATAAAGACGCGGCTTAGAATTTAAAAAAATCATGTAGGCTACTTTTTTTGTCACTCCAATTTTTCCTTTTTTCTTTTGCCTATGGGGGTGCCCCCAGTACGCTTATCTTAAATATGTGCCCTTTTTTGTTACCCGCCTCAATTATACCGGGCACTACCTTACACCAGCACCCGCCCCCCCCCC